>CM029022.1:134315986-134621181 GCA_016801055.1 Panax notoginseng
TCTTTAACTCACTAGTAATATTATCGTCATTTGATAATATTATTATCACATAACCATCATCTTAAATTCTCGTCTAATATTATTAACCTTTTAATAATATTTTATTTACTTCTCAATTTCTTAGTAATATCTTAATTATTTACAAATATTATTAATCATTTAATAATATTTTAATCACATTCTAATATTATTAATCATTTAATAATATTCAAATCATTTACTAATATTATTAATCTTTAATAGTATTTTATTCATTATCTAATATTATTAATCATGTAATAATATTTTACTTGTTTCATAAATAATAAAGGTCTCATATATTTTAAGATATAAATATTTTACATCTTGAAGCTTAAACCATTTAAATTTCATTTCAGAAATATATTTTACCTTTACTCACAAATTTGGAGTTTAAACAGCTAATGCATAGCTTTTATAGTAAAACTCAAATTACTATATTATTTCTTTAATTTAAATACTTTTTACATCAGTTTGCCCGTTCATGAGTCAACACTGATTGTTGCCTCATATATATATATATATATATATATATATATATATATATATATATATATATATATATATATATATCGTTACGTAAATCTCGGCTCAAAAACTTCATTTTGAGCATAGAAAATCTCAAAATATCATTTTTATGATTAATACAAATTTTTTCAAAGGTTTTACATTCTTCGTTGCATCACAAAATAAATTTATAGGTAACTATAGTTTTTATTTTACTTAAGTATGTAATTTATATTTATTAGAGCAAATAAGATGTAACAACATCAATGTGCTATAACAAAAGAAACATAATGCAGCTTCTTATAGGCTCAATCCTGCCTCCAAACCTCTATAATCAATTTTTACAACTTAATTAGACTCTCCTTATATATTCAAACTATCATCCATATCTATATTATATCAGCACATTAATAACCATCATGGACAACTTGCATTTTTTTTCTTTTTTTTATAATTATTAATTTTCATTCGATGTTGATCATATATCTCTATTTGACTTTATTTTTACAGGTTATTGAGAGTACACTCATGTACAGTGTAAAAATATAATTTTGCACCAATATATTTATATTCAATTATTAAGCAGAACCCAGGAACTGAAAATTACTAAAATTAAGCTGCTCACATATTCACATATTCCTAATTAAGCACAACCCAGTATACAACAATTCATTCAATCAATCAATCAAACATTTGAACCACATAAATTAACAAAAAATGGAATTGAATCGAAACCCACAGGCTCTAAAACTACAGTCAAAATTAAAGAGGTAAAGAAGAAGAAAAATCACATGCCAAAGATTCAAACATAACATAATACACATATATACATGTCAAATATTTGGTTAGGGTTTGGTACCTAACAACAATCGAATGAGTAGAATGAGTAGCAGGAGTAACAGCCGCGGAGGGAAGGAGGGAGAAGCGAAGAAATTGACGGATTGAGGGCACAAAGAGAGAACAGAACAGAGCTCTAATTTTGTTTACGTTAGAAGAGAAAGAGATAAAAAGGTTTAAAGGGCAATCAGATGTAATTTAGCAAAATAGTTCCGAGGCAAAATAAAATATTACATTTGTTCAAACCAACTTAATAAGAATGACTTATAAATTCTTTTTAAATAAGTTACAAATTGTTGCATTTGTTTATTTATAAGTCAAAAACTAAGTCACGTAATTTGGCTTTTAAACATATAAATTCCATAAACTTTTTAAACATCAATGGTCAAAGTACCAAGAAATTCAGAATATTTAGTTCATCCCAAATAGACCAAAATACAACAATTTCTATATATTTCATTCGCAGAATTACTGTCTCACATGAAAGTATACTTTTTCTATTACATAGAAACTAAAAATACTGAAAAATCTGCTTAAAATCTAAAACAAATTATATAACAAATCAATTTGGAAATTGAGGATAGAAGTGTAAATGAAGAACTACGAAAGAGAGTATAAGATGGGGAAGAAAAGAGAACTACTCACAAGTCCAAACGGGTATGGGATTGCATACGATGATTGTGCACGATTGTTTCTTCTCTGAACTTGGCCTTCAAACCACGAATTATGAAAGCCCTAGACCATTTTTGCTTTTAGCATATACATGTGCTCATCACATGGCTAGTCTTTTTTCCTTTCAGCTCTCTTAGAGCCCGTTCGGCAATGACTTATTTTAAAATGACTTAAAGTTAAAATATAAGTTCACTTATAAATTATTTTAAGTTGTGACTTATAAGTAAAAGCGTTCGTCATCAATTTGACTTATAAGTCAAAAATTAAGTTAAAACAAGTTATGAAGGTGTTGGGCTGATAATGGCTTATAAGTTAAAATCAAATGTAAAGATTAATAAAAAAGACTTTAATAAAAAGATACATTGATTCGATATCATATCATAACAATCATCCACAATTTCATTAAATAAAACACTAAACAAATTCTCTAAACATATCAACTACAATCTTATTCTAACTGATCAATCACTAGTGACATGGCCATCTTTATAAACCTAAGAAGCAACTACTAAAAGTAGAAAAAGGTTTCTACAAAATCTAAAATTACAATTTCAAATAAATTATGACTACCTAAGTTGTCAACCAAATTGAAACACTTGTAATTGTATTGCAATTAGTAAAAATAGAGAATAGAGAATAGAGGTGGGCCGTTTAAGTTGCCAGCTAGTGGCTTCTCCTTTCAGCCGTTTAAACCACCAACGTTTTACCTCATGACAAGAAAGTAGTCTCAAGAACAAAACTTGGAAACAACCCTCAAAGAGGTAAAATCTTTTGAATGATGGATGATGCGATAACAGCCATTCTAATTCCAACATTTTGTTGATTGACTGCTCTTCTCAATTTGAGATAGCTGTGAATGCAACTGATAATCACATTCATCAATTTAGAAGGGAAATTGAAGGTTTTATTAACAAAATCATTTCAAATTATAAATCATTTGATTTAAGATGTTTCATGTTCCTTGCTTATATTCCATTATTCTCCATGAAAATAAAAACAACAGTCATTTGTAATAGAGAAAAAATGATTATCTCTTGTTTCATACTCGTTCAAATGTATAAATGCAAAATGACTTTTAGTTTCATACTCCCGTTCCAAAATATACAAGCAAAAGTCTTTAAAGCTACAAGTAAAAGCCCTATATACAATCCATCCACTCGTATATACAAGTGAGTACCTCATTTCTTAAATAGACAAGCTATCTCCTTAATATTAGAATTTTAGTAAGTTGCATATGACACTTGATGTACATTCTTCTAACCCGGAAAAAAGAAAAAAAAAGGCTTTCATATCCATCTTTATTATAATATCAACCCCAAAATGAAGCTAAGTTCAATTATGGTAAACAACCAGAATTTTGACAGGATATTGCATAAGATCAACTCCAACAAATTAGAAACTGTGACACCCCCAAATCCGGGTACTTCGATTCTACGGGATGTGGTGTTCACTGTACACATATCATCTATCTATCTACCCATAATAAATGCAAACCATGCAATAGATAGAAATAAGATCTTCCCCTTAAGGGTTACAACATCTGAATCATAAAATAAAATCCCAGGTTAAACTAACCTTAAATATCTGTGCGGAAACATAAACGAATAAGTCTTAACAACAACATTAACTCAAGTCTTAAACATAAATACATCATCTAATAAAAATAACAAGTCTTCATCACTTGTTAACCTTGCCATTGCCTTTACTAGTGGAAGGTTCGTCAGCTCTTTCGTTCTTAACTGCAATGTTATTATTAAGCAAGAGTGAGAACTATTGCCCACAAGTATAATAATGAAATAACAGTATAATAACATGCGAATAATCAAAGACATCAGAATAAAAGCTCAACTTTTGAATCAAGAGTGAATAACAAAAATCAACAGAATTCTGAGGGTCATACGACCTTGAACTATGTCCTAGGTTAACAAGGGTTATACTTGAAACCTTTAACATTCATAAGACTATGGACCTTCTTCTCGTACTTAGGAGGATCAGCCCTTAGTACCATATTGTGCACAATATCTTAACGCTAAAGCGTAAATAATCCCCTATACAGGGTTGTTCATCTCAGTTTGACATTCGAGTCCGCACCAAAGGAAGTTTGGTTTGGATAATTCATCAAGGGTTTTGAAATTTAGAACGCTCATCAACTATGGACTAGTTGAATCATTAAGGTTTCACTAGTCTAATAAGGTTCAACAATAATGATATTCAATTTGAATAATAATCTCAAGTAGTATACAATAGAACAATTATTGTATAACTAAATCATACTTTGAAAAGATAATCAATCTTTAATATAACATTTGGACTTGAATAATAGTAACGATAACTTATTCAAGGTAAATAATAAACTTGAACAATAATGACAAGTAGGGTTAGGAAACTTGCTCAAATTTAAGAGTTTAAGTTTAGGAAACTTACCTCGTGCATAGATTACACTTTAACTAAGCACGTTCTTTGAATTAAATCCTACATACCATTCATATACATAATACCAGTTAATTATAATTTAACTAATCAACATAAACTCATTCTCATTGTCTACTTTAATTATCGACGATACTTAGTCAATTTATCTCATTATCACATAATTTGCACTTCATGAATAATAATCTAGTTACATATTCAATAATTTAAATCACATATAATTATGTTATTTACATGTTTAAACAACTATTTTTATCATCACATTATACCTCTAACATGTTTACATGTTCATTACATTAATTCACTAACACATTGTTAGGCTTAAATATTTTTAAAATCTCATTTTTGAATTTTCTGGGGAGTGGCGCCGCGGCGCTACGTTTGTACTGGCTTTTGGCGCTGCTGCGTCGTGGCGCTACGACTTGGCGCTGTGGCGCGGTGGCGCTGCGGCTCGAGTCTTGGCAATGTGTCGCGGTGGCGCTGCGACGCGGGACTTCAGTTCTGGAGTTGGCGCCGCGGCGCGAGACCCCAGATTCTGTTTTCCAGTTCGCGAAGAACACAGAGTTCGGCGAATTACACATTTCATGGTCATTAAACTCACTAATTTTACATACCCACATGTTAATATTCACATATAATCATTACCCAACCTCTATAGTGTAATTTTAACCCATCTAAACACTTAATAACAGATTTAAATCATGTAAAATGGGACTGTTCTTGATGTTCTTGAAGTTAATGAACAAAATCATATAATTTAATACTACGGATTTGTTATAACACCGAATCCGTTTGTTTAAGGCTTGGTCTCTTCATATCAACATGCATAATCAAATAAAAGTGTAAATTTTACGAAAACCTTTATGTTTGACATACTAAAATCACGTATAAGGCCTTAAGGCCAAACCCAAACCCTGTAATTTATTTTGGAATAGCAAGTCATCAGATTACGAAACTTAGGATATGGAATCATGCAATATATATATATATATATATATATATATATATATATATATATATATATATATATATATACATGTTATGGTACTTGTATTATTACATATATCCATATAACAACATAATTTATGAATTACAAAGACATAACAGGGGTTTTGAAAGTCATTTTCATAAACACCAAGTGAGGTGAAATAGAATTAGGTTTGGAGGATTTACCCAGAGTATAATTTAAGAAGAGATGATTCCAGATGACCCTTTTTACAATAACATGTTGATTACACACTCAAACTTTCTCTTTAACAGATATGATTTTCTCTCAATCCTCTCTGGTTAGTTTTATCAGACTTAGAAAATAATAGGAGAAGAAGGAGAATACATATCATATAGTCGAGTAAAGACGCGCATCAAGGCCAGTTAGCCCAGTCATGGGTAACTGGTGGTAACTCCTTCTAAGGCCACGTTTGGCTAGTTTAATATTTACAAAACCCATTAATTTAATAAAATTTTTACAATATAGTTTGAAAATGTCACACTCTTTATAAAATAAATCTCATATTTTATTTAATTTACTTTAAATAAAATATAATAATTTCTCATAAATTCACATAGTCACATAATTAAATATGTCATTAATAAATAATGACAATTTATTAAATCTCTAATTAATAATTATATTAATTAAATAACATCATGCTTAATTAAATATTTTATTTAATTTAATAAGCTCACATAATCACATACTTGAATAATAAAATTTCTCTACATTAATTTAATAAATGTAACACATATAATTAAATTAATCTACCACAATTGCATCAATTAATTATTTAATCTAATAATTAAATCATCGAAAAATATTTATTTAATTCAATAAATATTAAAATTAATTTACAAAAATCTCGTTCGTCACATCTTTCCCCCCTTAAAAGGATTCTGTCCCCAGAATCACGACTCAATAAATTCAATAAAATTTGACCCGTTACGTTCTCCCCCCTTACAAAGATTCTGTCCCCAGAATCGCATACACATATTTAAGTAAATAAATGAGGGTAATTCTTCATCATATTCTCTTCGAGTTTCCACGTAGCTTCTTCAGCATTGTGGTTCCTCCAAATTACCTTAACAGAAAGTATAACTTTATTTCTGAGAACTTATTTTTTTGGTCGACAATTTGGACAGGAATTTCTTCGTAAGATAAGTCTTTCTCAAAATGTAGGGGTTCATATTCAATTACATGCTTGTAATCAGGCTTGTAGGGTCGCAACATAGAAACATGGAAGACGTTATGGATATTCTCGAGTGCTGGAGGTAAGCCTACCTCATACGCAACTTCTCCGATTCTTCTCAGTACTTCAAAGGGTCCAATGAATCTTGGGCTCAATTTCCCTTTCTTTCCGAACCTGATCTTCCCTTTCCAGGGAGAGACCTTCAAGAAAATATAACTACCTGAATCAAACTCGATAGTTTTACGATGTGGATCAGCGTATTTCTTCTGTCGATCTTGAGCCGCCACCAGTCGTGCTCGGATTACTTTGACTATTTCTGCTGTCTACTGTACCAATTCTAGCCCTAGCAATTGTCTTTCACCAACTTCATCCCAGTAAAGCAGAGTTCTGCACTTTCTGCCGTATAAAGCTTCATAAGGCGGCATGCCAATACTAGCGTGGTAACTGTTGTTGTAGCCAAACTCTACTAATGGTAGGTGATCATCCCAATTTCCTTTAAAGTCCATCACACAGGCTCTTAGCATATTTCTAATGTCTGAATCGTTCTTTCACTCTGTCCATCTGTTTGAGGGTGGTAATCTGTACTCATTCGCAATTGCGTACCCATGCATTCCTGAAGACGTTTCCAAAAATTTAATGTGAAGCGCGTATCCCTATCTGAAACAATTGATACCGGAACTCCGTGCCTCGAAACAATCTCTTTTACGTATAGCCTGGCCAACTAATCTAAGTTGAATCTTATTTTGATCGGAAGGAAGTGTGCAGATTTTGTCAGTCGGTCAACGGTAACCCATACTGCATCGTAGCCCTTCTGAGTCGTCGGAAGGCCAACCACGAAGTCCATTGTAATATGTTCCCATTTCCACTCTGGGATTTCCAACGGTTGAAGTAATCCACTTGGTCTTTGATGTTCTTCTTTTACTTTCTGACAGGTCAGACACTTGGCAACACATTCTGTAACATCACGTTTTAAATTCGGCCACCAAAAATGTTGTCAAAGATCTTGGTACATTTTGGTACTACCAAGGTGAATCGAATATCGTGAACTATGAGCCTCGCTTAAAATATCTTCCTTAATCTCTTTTACTGGCGGTACCCAAATTCTACTCTCAAATCTCAGTATTCCTTCCTTATCCATCTTAAATCTCGGTTCGGTTCCTTCAGATATCTTCTTTGTCACCTTTTTGCATTCATCATCCTGAAGCTGAGACTCCTTCACTTTATCTGGTAGAGTTGTACCAGATTGCATCTGAAATAGCTTCTCATCAATCTCCATTGGATACTTCACTTCCAATTCCAGTTTCTCCATTTCCACAATTAGCTCCTCTTGAGCAGTTAACATCATCAATTTCTCACGACCCTTTCTACTTAAGGCATCGACAACTACATTCACCTTACCCGGATGGTATAAAATCTCACAGTCGTAATCCTTGATTAATTCCAACCATCTTCTTTGACGCATATTTAAGTCCTTCTGTGTGAAAATATATTTCAGACTCTTGTGGTCCGTATATATTTCACACTTCTCCCCGTAGAGATAGTGCCTCCAAAATTTCAAAGCAAATACAATTGCAGCTAACTCCAAATCATAGGTCGGATACCCCTTCTCGTAGTCCTTCAACTGTCGTGATGCATACGCAATGACTTTGCCGTTTTGCATCAGCACACAACCAAGTCCTTTATGTGACGCATCACTAAAGACAACAAAATTTCCTGTATCATCCGGAAGGGATAACACAGGTGTCATACTCAATCTCTTCTTTAATTATTGAAAACTTTCCTCACACTTATCCGTCCAAATAAATTTCACAGCTTTTCGAGTTAAATTCGTTAACGGAGTTGCGATCTTGGAAAAATCTTGAATGAATCTTCTATAATATCTCGCCAATCCAAGAAAACTTCTTACTTCTGACGGCGTTCTCAGCTAATCCCAGTTAATCACGGCTTCGACTTTAGATGGATCTACCGAAATTCTGTTTTTATCGATCACGTGACCAAGAAATTGTACTCGCTCGGTCCAGAATTCGCATTTGGAAAATTTAGCGTACAACTTCTCCCTTCTCAATACTTCCAATGTTAATCTCAAATGTTCTTCGTGTTCTTCTTTGGTTTTGGAATATATCAGAATGTCGTCTATAAATACCACCATGAATTTGTCCAAAAACGGTTTGAACACACCATTCATTAGTCCCATAAATGCTGCAGGAGCATTCGTTAGACAAAACGACATTACTAAAAAATCATAGTGACCGTATCGCGTTCTGAACGCTGTCTTCGGTACATCCTCTGGCCTCACCTTCAGTTGGTGATAACCACTCCTCAAATCTATCTTGGAAAAGTATCTTGCTCCCTTTAATTGATCAAATAGATCGTCGATTCTTGGTAATGGATATCTATTCTTAATCGTGACCTTGTTCAGTTCTTTGTAGTCAATGCAGAGCCGCATCGATCCGTCCTTCTTTTTCACGAATAACATCGGTGCTCCCCATGGCGATACGCTCGGTTGAATGTACTTCTTGTCCAATAATTCTTGTAGTTGGACTATCAGTTCTTTCATCTCTACTGGTGCCATTCGGTATGGTTCCTTCGATATTGGAGCGGTTTCGGACGCCAATTTGATCATGAAATCTACCTCTCTATCTGGTGGAAGTGCTGGCAAATCGTCTGGAAATACATCGACGAAGTCCCTCACAATCGGTATCTCTTCTACCTTCGGATTCTCTTTTCGACTGTCGACTATGTAAGCTAAGTATCCTACATAGCCTTGTCTTAATAACTTCCTGGCCTGCATCATCGTCAGACAACTCGCTTGTCTAGGTGACTTGCTACCATAAAATACAACCTTTGACAGAGTCATAAGGTTAATACGCTTCTTCTGGCAGTCAATTACAGCCCTATAATTGGATAACCAATCCATACCCAAAATAACGTCAAATTCCCCAAGCCGAATAGGGATAAGATCTACGTTCATGACATTACCCTTAATATCCACCCTACAGTTCTTAAACACGTACTTAACAGGAATTATCTCTCTATTCGTAATTTCTATATTCATGGGATATTCCAACTCATCCATAAGAAAATCTAAACTATTAGCAAAGTCTTCAGATATAAAGGAATAAGTAGCACCCGAATCAAAAAAAATATAAGCATTAATTTCATTGATCGGAATGATACCTGACACCACATCACGAGACTGGATTGCGTCCTGCACTGTCATATTGAAAATTCTGGCGGTCGGTCGGTTTGTTGCAGGTGGTCCGGTGATGGTTAAGGTATTTCCACTGCTATTTCCATGGTTACCTCCTTGCACAACTCCTCCTGAACCCTTCTTGGGGAAGTCTCTTGCTAGATGATCTTTAGAACCACAGTTAAAATAAGTACCCTTCTTTGGGTTTGGATAATTTGGTGCTATGTGGCCTTCCTGACCACAATTGTAGCACACTCACTTCCCTTTCATGCAAACTCCCAGATGAGCTTTTCTGCAGTTTGAGCACGCTTCAATTTTCTTCTTCTGCCCTCCTTGTTGACTTTTAGATGACGAGTTATCCGTCCACTTTCTCTTCTGATTATGACTACCCCCAGTGTTACTCCCACCGGTCTTGTTATTCCCTTCACATTCACTCTTCTTCTTCTTCTGCTCTTGATTGTACTTAGTCACCGCATCGCTTCCACCTTCAGCGAGGATGGCCTTTTCCAGTACTCCAGCAAATGTGTTTATCTAAAACATTGACACCTTACTATAAACCCAAGGCTTTAGTCCTTGTTTAAATCTTCTGGCCTTTCTTTCGTCAGTGTGTACTTGGTATGGGACAAACCTTGCCAACTCATCGAATTTAGCCGCGTAATTAGGTACGTTCATGTTTCCCTGCTTCAGTTCCAGAAATTGAATTTCCATCTGATTCTGCAAACTAGTTTGGAAGTATATTTTGAAAAACATTTCTTTAAATCTCTCCCACGTAATTACACCTTCACATCCTCGCACTTTGTTTGCTTGCCACCAGTAGCTAGCCTCAGACTTCAGCATAAACGTTGCGAAAGCGGTCTTCTGGTCTTCTCCAACCCTAGCAACGTCGAATACTTTCTCCATTTCCATGACCCACATTTGAGCCTCGATTGGGTTCCTGGAACCTTTGAACTCTGGCGGTCCCACCGCCTTGAAGTCTTTAAACGTTGTGTTTGGTGGAGCTTGAGGTTGATTGTTCATTGCTCCCGGCAATAAGTTCACCAACTGCTGAACAGGATTAGCGTTGGCGTTATTGTTATTATTGGTTGACTCTTCTTGAGCCGGTTGACGTTGTTGTCTTCTCCTTGGCGGCATTTTCTGTTAAATACACGCTTATTAGAACTTTATTTATTTCTCTAAATAGTTAAGGCATTACTCAACAATTTAACATACTCATTTATCACATCATCTCAAACAACTTAATATATTTAATTCAACTCAAAGTTTTAACATCAAACTATAGCATAACTGCTATTTACATCAACTATCATGGAATAAAGAATCCACATGATTTAAAATATTAACATATTCCTTCATTCATAAACACATCGGAATTTACATATAAAAACTAATTAAGTCTTTTACATAATTAAACGGATTCTAATCCTGTCTATCAAGGTGCTGAATAGCCTTGCCACGCTCCTCATCCATGATACGAGACATCGTCCTGCGATATAGCATATATGATGGAAGTCCTCTGAACTGGATGGAGTATCTCAAAACTCGTTCCTGAGCCTCGTCTATTGCATGATTAAGCGTGGAGTATGTCTCTTCAAGCTTTGCCTTCTTTGCACGACTATCATCTTCTGCACGATCAGCTCGACGTGATTCTCTTACCCATCCTTCCTTTGCTATTTTCAGTCTTCCGGAGGTTTCCTTCAGTTCCTTCTTCAGCTTCTCAATCTCCTCAGTCTTATCTTCAGTTTGACCCTTCTCATGGACCAAATCCCATTCTACATTTCCCAATCGTGTGCGAAGAGTCGAAATCTCCCTCTCCTTCTCCTCTAAAGTAGACTGCTGAACAGTCACCCGCTCAGTCAATTCCTGAATCTCGTCTTGTAATTCCACGTTACGGTCATATAACGTGTCATACATCTCAGCATCAACGGTGTACCATGGTAACTGCTCTTCTTCCTCTTCCTCAACAAACTCCTCCTCAGGATCAGTCTCGGGCTTATGCTCCTGACCAACAACGGTGATCAATGGAGATGACTCCCTCTGAACTAACTGTTCCCTAACAACATGTATGTCTCGGGGCTCCTCCTCTGTAGGTACTATAGGTAATCGGGGTTCTTCCTCCCCAGCTTGACTAGCTTATCCAACATTCGTCATCCTGACAACAAAATTTTAAGTTTTAGTTACTAAGTCGTATTAACGAGCACACAAATTAACACAAAAACACATAATGTATTTTATTATCTTCAATGAATTACCAAAAATTCATTTCTTAAAACTCGATAAGAGTTCTCCTTTACTCTCTTCATTCTACAAGGCTACTACCTAAGGTTGTTCCCCCATCTATGGATCATAACCTACGGCTTTGATACCAACCTGTGACACCCCCAAATCTGGGTACTTCAATTCTACTAGATGTGGTGTTCACTGTACACATATCATCTATCTATCTACCCATAATAAATGCAAACCATGCAATAGATAGAAATAAGATCTTCCCCTTAAGGGTTACAACATCTGAATCATAAAATAAAATCCCAGGTTAAACTAACCTTAAATATCTGTGCGGAAACATAAACGAATAAGTCTTAACAACAACATTAACTCAAGTCTTAAACATAAATACATCATCTAATAAAAATAACAAGTCTTCATCACTTGTTAACCTTGCCATTGCCTTTACTAGTGGAAGGTTCGTCAGCTCTTTCGTTCTTAACTGCAATATTATTATTAAGCAAGAGTGAGAACTATTGCCCACAAGTATAACAATGAAACAACAGTATAATAACATGCGAATAATCAAAGACATCTGAATAAAAGCTCAACTTTTGAATCAAGAGTGAATAACAAAAATCAACAGAATTCTGAGGGTCATACGACCTTGAACTATGTCCTAGGTTAACGAGGGTTATACTTGAAACCTTTAACATTCATAAGACTATGGACCTTCTTCTCGTACTAAGGAGGATCAGCCCTTAGTACCATATTGTGCACAATATCTTAACGCTAAAGCGTAAATAATCCCCTATACAGGGTTGTTCATCTCAGTTTGACATTCGAGTCCGCACCAAAGGAAGTTTGGTTTGGATGATTCATCAAGGGTTCTGAAATTTAGAACGCTCATCAACTATGGACTAGTTGAATCATTAAGGTTTCACTAGTCTAATAAGGTTCAACAATAATGATATTCAATTTGAATAATAATCTCAAGAAGTATACAATAGAATAATTATTGTATAACTAAATCATACTTTAAAAAGATAATCAATCTTTAATATAACATTTGAACTTGAATAATAGTAACGATAACTTATTCAAGGTAAATAATAAACTTGAACAATAATGACAAGTAGGGTTAGGAAACTTGCTCAAATTTAAGAGTTTAAGTTTAAGAAACTTGCCTCGTGCGTATATTACACTTTAACTAAGCACGTTCTTTGAATTAAATCCTACATACCATTCATATACACAATACCAATTAATTATAATTTAACTAATCAACATAAACTCATTCTCGTTGTCTACTTTAATTATCGACGATACTTAGTCAATTTATCTCATTATCACATAATTTGCACTTCATGAATAATAATCTAATTACGTATTCAATAATTTAAATCACATGTAATTATGTTATTTACATGTTTAAACAACTATTTTTATCATCACATTATACCTCTAACATGTTTACATGTTCATTACATTAATTCACTAACACATTGTTAGGCTTAAACATTTTTAATATCTCATTTCTGAATTTTCTGGGGAGTGGCGCTGCGGCGCTACGTTTGTACTGGCTCTTGGCGCTGCGGCGTCGTGGCGCTGCGACCTGACACTTGGCGTTGTGGCGCGGTGGCACTGCGGCTCGAGTCTTGGCGCTACGGCGCGGGACTTCAGTTCTGGAGTTGGCGCCGCGGCGCGAGACCCCAGATTCTGTTTCCCAGTTCGCGAAGAACACAGAGTTCGACGAATTACACATTTCATGGTCATTAAACTCACTAATTTAACATACCCACATGTTAATATTCACATATAATCATTACCCAACCTCTATAGTGTGATTTTAACCCATCTAAACACTTAATAACAGATTTAAATCATGTAAAATGGGACTGTTCTTGATGTTCTTGAAGTTAATGAACAAAATCATATAATTTAATACTACGGATTCATTATAACACTGAATCCGTTTGTTTAAAGCTTGATCTCTTTATATCAACACGCATAATCAAATAAAAGTGTAAATTTTACGAAAACCTTTATGTTTGACATACTAAAATCACGTATAAGGCCTTAAGGCCAAACCCAAACCCTGTAATTTATTTTGGAATAGCAAGTCATCAGATTACGACACTTGGGATATGGAATCATGCAATATATATATAAAACATGTTATGGTACTTGTATTATTACATATATCCATATAACAACATAATTTATCAATTACAGAGACATAACAGGGGTTTTGAAAGTCATTTTCATAAAAATCAAGTGACGTGAAATAGAATTGGGTTTGGAGGATTTACCCAGAGTATAATTTAAGAAGAGATGATTCCAGATGACCCTTTTTACAATAACCTGTTGATTAAACACTTAAATTTTCTCTTTAACAGATATGATTTTCTCTCAATCCTCTCTGGTTAGTTTTATCAGACTTAGAAAATAATAAGAGAAGAAGGAGAATACGTATCATATAGTCGAGTAAAGACGCGCATCAAGGCCAGTTAGCCCAGTCATGGGTAACTGGTGGTAACTCCTTTTAAGGCCACGTTTGGCTAGTTTAATATTTACAAAACCCATTAATTTAACAAAACTTTTACAATATAGTTAGAAAATGTCACACTCTTTATAAAATAAATCCCATATTTTATTTAATTTACTTTAAATAAAATATAATAATTTCTCATAAATTCACATAGTCATATAATTAAATATCTCATTAATAAATAATGATAATTTATTAAATCTCTAATTAATAATTACATTAATTAAATAACATCATGCTTAATTAAATATTTAATTTAATTCAATAAGCTCACATAATCACATACTTGAATAATAAAATTTCTCTACATTAATTTAATAAATGTAACACATATAATTAAATTAATCTACCACAATTGCATCAATTAATTATTTAATCCAATAATTAAATCATCGAAAAATATTTATTTAATTCCATAAATATTAAAATTAAATTACAAAAATCTCGTTCGTCACAGAAACTACCTAATTCTTCTCTTTAGTATATGTCACATTAAAGCTACAAGAAAACTAGAGTATAATATACAACTCTGCAAACCTAAGCATATGTTTATATGAGCAAATAAGATGTAACAACATCACTGTGCTAAAACAAATGAAACATAATGCAGCATCTTATAGGCTCAATCTTGCCTCCAAACCTCTATAATCAATTTTTACAACTTAATTAGACTCTCCTTATATATTCAAACTATCATCCATATCTATATTATATCAGCACATTAATAACCATCATGGACAACTTGCATTTTTTTCTTTTTTGTATAATTATTAATTTTCATTCGATGTTGATCATATATCTCTCTTTGACTTTATTTTTAGAGGTTACTGAGAGTACACTCATGTACAGTGCAAAAATATAATTTTGCACCAATATATTTATATTCAATTGTTAAGCAGAACCCAGGTACTAAAAATTACTAAAATTAAGCTGCTCACATATTCACATATTCCTAATTAAGCACAACCCAGTATACAACAATTCATTCAATCAATCAATCAAACATTTGAACCACATAAATTAACAAAAAATGGAATTGAATCGAAACCCACAGGCTCTAAAACTACAGTCAAAATTAAAGAGGTAAAGAAGAAAAAAAAGATTTAAACATAACAAAATACACATATATACATATCAAATATTTGGTTAGGGTTTGGTACCTAACAGTAATCAAATGAGTAGAATGAGTAGCAGGAGTAACAACCGCGGAGGGAAGGAGGGAGAAGCGAAGAAATTGACGGATCGAGGGCACAGAAAGAGAGAGAGCAGAACAGAGCTCTAATTTTGTTTACGTTAGAAGAGAAAGAGATAAAAAGGTTTAAAGGGCAATCAGATGTAATTTAGCAAAATAGTTCCAGGGCAAAATAAAATATTACATTTGTTCAAACTAACTTATTAAGAATGACTTATAAATTCTTTTTAAATAAGTTGCAAATTGTTGCATTTGTTTATTTATAAGTCAAAAACTAAGTCACGTAATTTGGCATTTAAACATAAATACTACAAACTTTTTAAACATCAATGGTCAAAGTACCAAGAAATTTAGAATATTTAGTTCATCCCAAATAGATCAAATTATAACCATTTCTATATATTTCATTCGCAGAATTACTATCTCACATGCAAGTATTCTTTTTCAATTACATAGAAACTAAAAATACTGAAAAATCTACTTAAAATCTAAAACAAATTATATAACAAATCACTTTGGAAATTAAGGATAGAAGTGTAAATGAAGAACTACAAAAGAGGGAATAAGATGGAGAAGAAAAGAGAACCACTCAAAAGTCCAAGCGGGTATGGGTTTGGATACGATGATTGTCCACGATTGTTTTTTCTCTGAACCTGGCCTTCAAACCACAAATTATGAGAACCCTAGACCATTTTTGCTTTTAGCATATACATGTGCTCATCACGTGGCTAATCTTTTTTCCTTTCAGCTCTCTTAGAGCCCGTTCGGCAACGACTTATTTTAAAATAACTTAAAGTTAAAATATAAGTTCACTTATAAGTTATTTTAAGTTGTGACTTTTAAGTAAAAGCATTCATCATCAATTTGACTTATAAGTCAAAAATTAAGTTAAAACAAGTTATGAAGGTGTTCGGCTGATAATGACTTATAAGTTACAATCAAATGTAAAGATTAATAAAAAAGACTTTAATAAAAAAGATACATTGATTCAATATCATATCATAACAATCATTCAAAATTTCATTAAATAAAACACTAAACAAATTCTCTAAACATATCAACTACAATAATGAAGATGAGTAAGCTCTTCGATAAAGATCTCCATCAATAAGCACAAAATTGGCACTTTTATACTTAACTTTCTTAGCCAACATCTGATCCGAAGGTAGTGTGCCATCTACCAAATACTCCAAATATGGGGTCATCCAATAATTGGAACGCTCGACACACATCACTTCTTCATGTTGGATACTAGGCTATTTTAAAGTTTCTAACTATACTGAGCCATCAAAGGTACTCGCTTCAGTAGTAGCCAACTTTGACAATGCGTCGACAATTGAATTATCATTTCGATCGACCCCCTGAAACTCATAAGAACTAAAATACTGAAGCTGATCCTTTAACTCTGCTAGATATTTAACCATTCTTGAACCCCGAGCTTCATATTCCCTTGAAACCTGCTCGATAACCAACTGAGAGTCGTTGTAGATGATCAACCTCTGAACTTCTAGACACTTTTCTAACCGCAACGTACCCTGCTAATACTGCTTCGTACTCTACTTCATTGTTCGTTGCTCTAAACCCAAACATGATGGTTTACTGAATCTTGAATCCTTCCGGACTTGTCAAGATAATTCCAGGTCCACTAATATTCGAGGTAGAATACCCATCAGCATACAACATCCAAGAGCTTTACACCTGTTGAAGCACGACAACTGCTTTCTCAGACCCTTCAGCTTCTCCCAAACTATCATCAGCTTCAGAAAATGAACATTCAACCACAAAATCAACCAAGGCTTTACCCTTAATAGCTGTCTGAGGATGATACTCTAAAAAGAATTGAGACAATTCTATTGTCCATACGGTGAGTCTCCCCGAAACTTCTGGCTTACCCATCACCTTCTTTAGTGGCTGATCTGTGTATACTTTTATCAACCGACCTTGGAAATATTACCGAAGCTTTCGACTAGATATTATCAAAGCAAAGGCAAATTTCTCAAGGTTTGGATACCTTGTCTTTACATCCCGTAAGGCATGGCTCACATAGTAAACTGGGTTCTGCTTACTCCTAATCTCCCACACCAACACTGCTCCTACTGCTAACGAACTTGCCACCAAATACAAGTATAAAGGCTCAGCAGAAACTGGCTTCACCAATTGTAACGCCCCACAAAATCGAATCTTTTGTAAATAAAATTATAATGAATAAAATAATATTATTTATTATTATTATGTGTTAGTAAGATGAATGTCGTTCTATTACCTACAAACATCGGAACGTCGTAGTATTTTAACGATGTGAATGAATTAAAGTGTTTGAATTTCCAGGACGAAAATAAAAGCTTTCCGAGAAATTTTTCGAAAAACATTATTCATCATTTTTCGCTCGGGAATTATTTTTGAACTTCCGAGAAATACGTAACGTTATAATATCAAGGTGAGATAGATTATGTAATAATAATCTAAGTATGGAAAATGAAATATTTTCGCATGCAGACTTAATTTAAGAACGTTAACAATTAAAGTCTAACGAAATGAATTTGTGTAATCTTGTAGGAAGTACAAGTCCAATAAACATTAAGGGGCAAGCCCAAGATGAAATAATGATTAAGCCCAAGTGTTTGTTAATGTAAAGGCCAAATGGTTGTTAGTGAGGAGTCCAAGTCAATTGGTAATATAAGCCCTAAGGTTAAGTTAAGTTAATTAAATCCAAGCCAAGCTAGGATGCATTGGCTTGTAGTGACCCATGGAGCAACCCATGTTAATGTGGTTAATCTTGGTAACCAAGACATTTGACTAATGACCAAGATATAAGTGTAATGATCAAGTAAAGGATAAGTGTTGTGATTTGCAAGTAATGAATAGTAAGGAGGTGACTTAAGGAGGTGGGATGGCATAATGACTAAACTACCCTAACCTTGGGTTTTATATAAATAGAATGAGCTTCATAGTCATTTGGTACTTGTTCAAAACACCAACAACTTCCAATACAAAACAACTTATTGGTTAGAGAGAATAACCACTATTAAGCTTAACTTCCATTGTTAGATTTCCAAGAAGAAGAAGTAGTCATCAAAGGTAAATGATCTTATCTCTTATATCTCTACCATTGTAGGGTGATAAGAGAAGTATAACCTAATGAACATGTATGCTAAGAACACTTAAGAAATGGATAATTAATGGACTTAAGCATATAAGTCATGAATAAGTAATCTAAACCTAAATAAGTTATAAACTTATGAAGAACATTGATGAATTATCATATGATTACTTTAGAAAGTTGGTTTGATTAATAAAATGCAAGAATGTTGGAAAAAGGACTTAATTCGATAATAAGTCACAAGGAAATGAAAGCTTGTAATGTATAATTGGTTAAGCTATGAACATATGAGGACAAAGCCATAACCCAATATGAAAATAAGTTGTGTAATATGTAGGTTGAGATGTCTAGATAATGGATTGAATCCATTCGGAATGATGAACAAATCCTAAGTAATGAAGTTTTGCCGAAATTCACACGATTGGACGATAATTATGACGCTCCCAAAATAGGTCCACATGACCCATTCTAAGTCGCCAGATATCGCACTATAAAAATCAAATACAAACTTTATTTATACAACTATTGAACTGTCATACAGAATACGACCACAGTTAAACTATGAGTTTCAATACAAAATCTATGTAACTCTCATGGTTCCTCGACCACAACACCTTACAAAGGTGCTTTACATAAAAGTATAGTCAATAACTGTTTTAGAAATTAAAATCTTTGGGAAGTGCTCAAGAAAACCTTCGTACATGGGAGGCTATGCGTCTAGGTTATGATAGATATCATATGTCCACAGAATTATTCTTGGTTGACCCAATAGACCCCAAAGATAAACGAGAATATTACTATCATCTTCTTTCCAATGGTGAGTCTTCTGTTGACATATAACTATCTCCACTATCTCCAAGTGAAAATTGTATTTTAAATAAACTCTAAGATCATATAGGTAGTGCTCGTAGATATACTCAGCGAGTAGATGTACACAACCCTGTCTTATGATAACACGAGATTGTATGTCATTAGACATCTTGTATGATAGTGGCAAAACACCCTTCCAAAGTTGGGTTCACCTCACCCTATTCGGTTCACCAAAATTAAATATCAAATGACGTATACCATACGACACACTTATCTAAAGTTCTCAATAAAATTATTTCCATACAATTTAGGGAGAACCTCTACAGCTATAGACCACCGTTCTATTTCCCTGTTATCCCCGCTCGACCCAGCTACACTCTTATTACCTAAAAGGAATTGTGAAGCAAAGAGGGTGAGCATAACTAGCCCAGTAAAGAATATCATGACTAAAGATAATTTACATCATCAATAGCCTTTATCAGTAATAAATCAGATATTTAGAAATATGGTAGATGATTAAACTTTCCAACCATAGTTGCAGCGGAACGAGCAATCCATTAGAAGAGTCAAATAGATCATAATGTCTATTATCTTCTCTATGTTAAAAGTCCACTAATAATGTTTTATCACTGTAACATCAATCAACAATTCCTGCCCACAATCATATGAATAACTCATAATCATAATTGTGATTCTAAATTCCTCTTCGCACTCAGGACGAAGATAATTTTCATCACCTATCTTCACCTGAAACATCAAAAATCATGGTTATATAAAATCATAATTTTTGCTCATAATCATACTAATAAATTCATCTTTGCACTACGACCAAAGATATTCATTAACAATTCATCTTTGCAATACAGGCCAAAGACATACAAACTGTATTTTAGAAGAGTCAAGTAGAGCATGATATCTACTATCTTTTACGAATTAAAAGTTTATTATCAATATTTTATCGTTGAGACTCAGCTTAATAAATAATCCACATCATCGAATCAGCCCTGCACTACGGCCAAGGATATTCGTTAATATCACATCCATGAATTAATATTTCATTACTGAAACTTAGCTCAATAATTAATCCACATCATCGAATCATCCCTGCACTACAGGCCAAGGATATTCATTAATATCACATCCATGAATTAATATTTCATTTATGAGACTCAGCTCAATAATTAATCCACATCATCGAATCATCCCTGCACTACAGGCCAAGGATATTCGTTAATATCATGACCACGAATTATCTATGCACTACGGGCCAAAGATAATCGTGTTTTCATCAACAGTCCTGATTATGGCATAAAATAATTCATCTTTGCACCCTTGGACGAAGAGAATCCATATCCATAATCATACCAAAAACTGTCCATCAATGCACTACGGGCCAATGAGGACTTTTACCACATCATTTGTAATATTACGGTCATGATTATACCGAATAATCCCTGGTCATAATCATACTAAGTCCATCTATGCACTACAGGCATAGATGACTTTCATCATAATATAAGCATGAGGATAATGACAATGATATAAATATTCAATCAAATGAGATAAATGATAAATATTAAACATTTATAATATAATTTATCCAGCGTTCAATAATAACGAAATATAATTAATCAATTAATAATCTCATAATCTAATATCATTAATATTATAACAATATTTTAATCGTTTCTTAAACTTATAAACAACTTATTTCAATTGTTTACACTTTATCAAATAATGTATTTAATCATTCAAAAATGCCATACGCATAAGATTTCATCATCAATGATCAAATCCCTCATTAAAAATCTGCATATACCCTATATAGGATTCCAAAGCCATAAAATCCTATTTTTCAATTTTATTACTTCACATAACATATTTAATTCATTTACTCATAACTAGTTCATTTTCATGAAAAATAACAAATCAGTCCCAAAAATATTTTTTTTTCTGGGATGTAGCAGAATATAGTCCCATATTGAACATATATTTTTCTCAGAATTTTTAAAATTCATTTACTATTTTTCATATGGCTAAAACTGCCGAATATTTAGACATTTATCATAAATTGTACTTTCGTCCAAAAATTCCAAAATTTACAGGATATACTCCTGTTATATATATGTACTCCCAATAAAAATTTCACCAATTTTGGAGTTAACCACAAGGAGTTATAAGGGTTTACTTTTAAAATAGTATTTTTCTATAAAATTCATAACTCATAATCTATATATCCAAAAATCACCATTTTTGGACACAATCTAAAAAACTCATCAAATTATCATTTTAAATTTCTCCAGAATTTTTGAGGGTCAAAAAAATTACGAAATTACCCCTGGCAGAAACCCCTTTTGAATAAAAATACTATTCATATGAATACGAAGGATCATTCATCATGCTTGCGGTAATCCATATAGACAGGTTATTCCAATAGAATAATAAAGAATGTAATAACTGAAGAATTCACCATGCATACGATAGACCGCACAGACAGGTTATTCCAACAGAATAATAAATAATGGAACTAGGTCATGCGTAATACGTACAAGCAGGATATTCTGACAGAATAATAAAGAATAGAACCAGGTCATGCATAAACGCACAGACAGGATATTCTGACAGAATAATAAAGAATGGAATAATAGAAGAATTTCACCATGTATGCGGTATTTCGCATAGCAGGTTATTCCAACATAATAATAAAGAATGGAATAACAGAAGTTCTCTTCATGAATACGAAATAAATAATACCCCTTACCTTAGAAAAAACTGGATATATGAGTAGTGAAGTAGCAGAATACTTTTCTTCTTTCTCTCTATAATTTCTGTCTCTAGAGTTTCAGTGAATTCGTAAGAAATAATGAAGGAATGAACTTCTATTTATAGGAGAATGGACTAAATAGTAATTAATTCATGAACGGTCCAGATTGATTTACTTTTAAACGGACGGTCCATATTGATTTACTATGCAGTATTAATAAAATATTCTAATAAAACAAATTTTTTTAAATAAAATATAATATATTATATTTATAATCTAATAAAACGAATAACTTTATAAAAGTATTCTGTTTTATATAAAAGATTTTACTATGTAAACACTATGCAGGCAATATGCAAACACTATGCATAATAGAATATTATATATTCTATTTATAATCTAATAAAATAAATAACTTTATAAAAGTATTCTGTTTTATATAAAAAATTTTCTGTTTTATTACATTTATAATAATAATAAAACAAACTTAATCATCATTATTATAATTCACACTATTTATCGACCAGGTCGTTCTCAAAAAAGAGGGGGCTTTCCAATAAGGATTTCTCCATATTGGCGCGCAATTAGGTGACCAAACCTCTCCTTGACAGAACTTCTAGACATCATTAATATTGCAAATAATAATATTAATAACTTTGATATCTCAATTATTGATTTAATAATATATAAAATATCGACAATAATTGAATCAAATAACGTGAGATACCATGCAACAATTACTGTAGCAATAATTGAACAAAAATCAGTGACTTCTCACGTAAGCATCAACAATTAATACCGTGTACTACTATACAACCACGTGTATTACTGTACTTTTATTACCGAGTAGTTCAACAGTTTTAACGGTAAAACTTCCGCCGTTATTTTCATAAAAAAAATTTTGTCGCTTTGTCAGTCTAACAATAATTCCGCTATGGGGTCCACCAATGATTATACCGTCGTACGGATATTCCCCGATAAAAAAAATATTCCCCGACTAATCGAATATTCCCCAACACAATGAATATTTTATATCAACTTGCTTACTTTGAAAAAATTTCACATATTACCCTTAACTTTAAACTTTTATCAATTTAACTATTTATCAAAATAGAAAAATTGAATACTTTTATTTTATAAAATTCGGGGTCTCACAATAATCGTCGAATTCGTAAAATTATCGGAATGGAAGTCGGATTTTGTGTTTGAACTCAGAAACATTGGTTTTCAATGGAGACAAGTCGTATTTAGCATTAAAGAGTTGTGGACTCGAAAATGGCTGGATTCTGACTTAGAATGAAGAAACGAGCATTGTTCGTTCACAAACGTTTATCATTTTTGTTAGAAATGGACTAATAGGTGAATTTTTAGCTAATGAAGTCCAATAGATAAAATTCTTGCATGAACGCGTAGAGTATATGATTTGTGAACCGTAAGCTCTTGAACGAGCCAATTCGGACTTATAACGAAGAAGTTACGAGCCCGAGAGTTTAAAAAAAAAATAAAATCTATCAAAATTTTCTGGTGCACGGAGCTGGCGCCGCGGCGCCAGCCCAAGGCCAAATTGCCCGCACCACACTGCACATTGAAAGTTCAGGAACTTGCCATAATAGTATGAGTTTAAGAACTTATCCTAGTCAGACCACAGGCATCCATTCGCTGAGGGGTTTAAAACATACCATATTATTATGAGTCACGAACTTACCATATGCATTAATAGTTTGATGAATCGTACCTAATCCCAATAATATCTGACTAATCTTAATAGTTTCTAACTATCAAATATACACATGAGAGAAGAATCACCTTTTCACCACATATACATTGATAGCGCGACACCGACATTCCAATGATTATCAATGTGATAAACCAAGTGCAAGCACAAAACCCTCGCTCATACAAAGGTTTGTACAACTCAGCCATCACATGAGTCCTCAATTGAAATACCACATAACTCTATTTTACTCATAACTTGCTCTTAACTTGCTCAATACGAATTTCTCGCATCACATTATCTATAACTCCTCGTGAGTTTGCCTCGTACTATTTCATAGTACTCCATCTTCATAGCATTAATCTATAATTATTCAAACATTACAGACCATCTTTCTTCTATAACATAAACAGATCACGTCGTGATCTTATTCTATAATCATCTCCCCTTTAAAATTCTTTTCTTAACTCGTGATCGTTTTATTTTACGATCCCCTTTCTTTGCTTTTTCATCATTTACGATATTATTCGTTATCTTGGCTATTGGGGTTAGGAAACTCCCAATTCTTATCCTTATATCTCTTCAAGATTCTTCTCTGAATTTTCTTGTTTATATAACAATTCCTCCTTTAAGGATTTCTAACTTCATTTATATCGTTCATCATTTCATTCGAGCTTCACATTTTCATCATATGTATCCATTTTCTATACTTGGTACACATCGAGTCTCTACCAGTTTCAATATGGTACGCTGAGTGGTTTCCCACAAACAACCAACAAACTAGGTTCTGAGTTGCTAGTTCGTATATACCTTCGCTCTATGAAGGAATCGTTTAGCCCAGATACAATACATCAACTACTAAAGAGTACAACTGTACCATACCTAACTATAATTTTTTTTATTATTAACTTCCTTACCAATCTTTTCTTATATACATTGTCTATTTGTTATCACCTTACATCCTTATTATTGGAGTTGGGTAACCCCACAACTCTACGAGATTCTTCTTTGAATCCTTTCACGCAAGTTTTAATATCTTCTCTATATGTTTCTTAAATTACTTCCTACTCTTCAAGCTCTATTTGAGCTTATTCTTTCATTATCTTCACATCTCTTCTCTAAGGTTATAGCTTACGGTACTCCTACCTAAGGTTTATAACCTACAACTTTGATACCAACTGTAACGACCCCAAAATTCATACAATTTAATTCTTGACTTCGGTCGTTAACAATACATTCAACCTCTAATTTTATATCATTACACGATAATACAACCATTGAAATTTGCGGAATAATTAAAATTTTCTATTACAAACTATCTTCATTCCCAAAACCTTCAACCTTTACATCTAAATATCTCAGAATCATTTTAATACTACAAGAGTTTACATCACAAAATAATATTACAATTCAACATTAATATATTATTTGGAACCTTAAACATGGTTCAGATAATAATAACTCAGCCAAAGTATATAAATCTTCAAGTATCACATCTGATTCATATCTTTCAAGTAGCAAATAACTTTACCTTAAATCTTTAACCTGCAAAAGTGGTTATTTGCAAGGTTGAGCTCGACAACCCAGAAAAATCTAACAGTTTCCATGCATCACGTAGCATATAATAACATACTCAAAATATATCTCTTAAACATTGGACTATCATAATATACATGCTACCGTTCATATAACAAATATAAAGATTGAGTTCCTTACTCAATTAATGTGCTTTACTCAATCAATGTAGTCATAAGTTGACTTTAACATTTCATGCTTTCAACATAAATATAACACATCATGTTATATGCAATAAAGATTTAAAACGGTTAATCATCAAGTTCACATAGCAAATAGGAACTGAAAGACTTGCCTGGTTCGTAGATTACTAATTACCGAAAAATAGCTTAAATGTTTTGCGTACTTCCTACAACAGTTCAAAGGTTCATATTCACATGCATTAGTTACACATATAATGAAACCACAATGACTCTTAGTCTTAATCTTTTTATAACTTGCGTCTCTTTGAAACTTAACACATAACTTCAGGTGTTTACTCCTCTTCAAATGACACCTATCATTACGTAATCCCATATTGTGTTTCTTTATACTTCTTTCGTAACTGACACTTAACGTTCAACAAAGTTGTCATAGACTCCATTATCTCATATTAGATGTGTTACACTTGTTAACAACAACTAAGTTATATAACCTCTCTCGTTACGCTTCCCTTACAATTGACAGTTAAGTATTCTAACGCGTATTTACAACCTTTTAAACATATATTGGATTAACTAATCAAGCTAACATTCAAATAGTTCATTCAACTTATATCTCACTTTAAACCAACATAAACCTTATCATTTATTTCTTACTTTTGAAAACATCACATGTAGTTCCATTGCATAACTTAATTAAGCAATCTCTTAAAATCTTTACACTTTACATTACAATACCTTACAATCTGTTATTGTAGTTTCTATTATGTCTTAACATCATTAACATGCTTGCTTAGCTAACATAAGTCCATTACGCATGACCTGCAAATAGGCAGAAGTCACTGCCTGGGCTCAGGGCACTGCGCAGCTGCGCTGCCCCAAGGCGCAATTGCGCCAGCGCAGCTGCGCCATTTCTGCCTGTGGTACTGGCGCAGCTGCCTCAAGCACAGACAGAAACTACAGCAGCAGCTCTGCCACATGGCAGTCACCCATCTCAACCCAATTCCTACAGAAATCTTGAAACCTAGCAACTAAAACTTTGTAATAGCATAGTTACACATGTCATACACCATTCTAACTACATAAACATCACATTTACACAAATTTAAGGAATCAAAACCCCCAATTTCCAAATTTCTTCATTTTTTACATATTTAGCGAAATCGATCGCCACGAATTCGTTTCTTAATCAATTGACACGATTCCAACTACGCCGCTTTTGTTTCTTAACATGCAAACATATTCTAACATCAAATTACAGATTATAACAAATATTGATCATGAAATTTCGTACTTTCGAAAGCCATTTTTTAAACATAAACACTATTTTTATATTTTCTTCTTACAATTCAATTTCACGTGTTTTGTTGCTACCCCTTTTATATATACATGTCAATAACAGGTTCTAAAATACTATCACACACCCATAACCCATATCTTACAATCAACACTTGTCAAAAACCCAATTCCAGAAACTGAGAATTTCAAAACTGAGAATTAGAATTAGGGGTAGGTTATACCTTAAATTCCCGATTGATTGCTAGCGAGAAATAGTATTAAGGCTTAGAAATTCTCCTTCTTCCTCTTGACAATCTCAGAAGCTCAAAATCACAGTGTTTTATCTCTTGCTTCCAAGCTCTCTCTCTAAACCCTCTGCTATTTTGGCCTTGGAAGAATAAGACGCGAAGTAATAAAATGGCCACTCTCATGTACTCTTCCGTTACAAAAAATAAAAAGACGTCAGTTGGAATAAGCCAAAGGCCACAAAGCCTTGTTTGGCTAACCAAAAATTCCCGCAAACTAGATTATTTTTATATTATTTATATTATATAGTTACTTTTGTCACACTTGATTTTAGTTCAATTAAATGACTTTAGCTTAATTAATTTAAATAACTTATAATGGTAATTATAATAATTATAATTTTTATTATAATTATACTTATAATTAATAAATAATTACATATGTCTAATTTAATTAATAAATTAGAAACATCACTTTATTTAATTAATTTATTTCTTTAATATTAAACAACTCATTTAATTTAATTAATTCATTAAATTAAATCTTTAAAGAATAAAATTTACCTTTGTTTTAACTTAATTACCATACACATGTAACTAAATTATTATACCATAATTTCATAAATTATTTATTTTTCTCAATAAATAAATTATTTAAAAATATTTATTTAGTTCAATAAATATTTAAACTTAATTATAAAATTCATTTAATTTCTTCAGTAGTTAACTTAACTATTAAACCTCACTTTCCCAATATATGAATATATATTTCTCTTCACTCTAGAACACATATTTCAAAATATGTAACACGTATATATACATACTCAAACTCAAAACATCTCATAATAAGAATTTTAATTATTAAATTCTTATTTTAATAACTTATAAAAATTCGGGTTGTCACATCCTTCCCTCCTTATAAGGATTTCGTCCTCAGAATCAACGAAATCTCCCTTACTCGATTTTCACCAAATCTCTTTTCAAAATTTAGCGTTGAATATCTTCAATACATTACCTTAATATAGGTTTTATATTTCCTATTATATTTATTACCTCAACAAATTCTAGGTTTTATTTCATAACTTTCACTTGAACTCAAATATATTTTGAGTATTATATATTCTTTAACCCATTCATTTCCTTCTCTAAGGATCGTTATCATAAACACTCGAAATATTACATTCACCCCTTCTTCTAAGAATTTCGTCCTCAAAATTTTATTTATTACTCTTCATTCATTCAATCTATCAAAATAGATTTTACGTTAATACTTTATTCATTCATCGGGTTCTATAACCACTTTCTTTCTCTAAAGATCTTTCTAAGACCATCATATTCCTCACCTCATCCTCTTCTAAGAGTTTCCCATTTCTCTTCTTTCTGAAATTTCAATTATTTCTTGAAATTATTATGTTTTGCTTAATTTTCTCATCCTTTCCACTTTCACCTTTCAGAATAATAAGAATCCTCCACAATTGCTTAATAATTGGGAAGCGATATGAATAATAGGAATTTAAAAGATTCCAAATTATGCTGAGGGGTCATAAGACCTTGAACTACGTCCATAGGTTATCAAGTATCTCAACTTGAACCTTTAACAGTCATAAGACTATGCGTACTTTGAACTCTTCCCCATGTTTAACAGTGCATCACCACTATAAACCGTCATTAACATAATGTTTAGCAATCACACAGATTAAAAACACTCTCTGCAAGTACTCTAGGTGATTAGCCTATCGTACCCCTACGTCGTGCACAACGTATTACATCTTCACATCGTAACGACTATATGCGTTACTTTCGGAACCATTGTCTCCGATAACATGTCCCCTTTTTATAGGGTTGTTCTCCTCAGCCTTTCAACATCTGAATCCGCACCAAAACAATTTGGTTTGGCATAGTTTGACAAAGAACGCTTGAATTTCATGAACATCTTTCAATATTCATCCAGCTGAATCAAATAACATAGACTTCTTTAACAATTCGAACATCAATCGAAATATACATGTACATATATATATATATATATATATATATATATATATATATATATATCATATCTTAAAGAATTCTCAAAAACCTTTTAATGGCGTCATGATTATGACGTTGTCATACTACATCTCACCATAGTGGACTGACAATCATATGATCACATCCAACACCAGGTTCCATTGCATTGATGACTCCATCATTTATCATATCACCTGATACATATAGTTAAAATATATTTTGAAACTTAAAAAAAAAATTCTTTTTTTTTATCTAGCCGAAACAAACAGCATAAATACACGAATATATAATAGCACGATTTTTAAAAAATTCTGGTTCACTAGTGTGACCCAACATTTTTTTTCACAAATCAAAAGTATAACCATCGGCACGAAGTCAACAAATTTCAAAAATCTAGCAAAGCTAGAAGATTTGGAATATCTAATTTTCTCCATCAATCTTTATACTAAATATTCTTGTATTTCAACTTACAGTCCTCCTATATCCCTAGTATAGTTCATCAAACTTACCGCACATTGAAAGTTAAGGAACTTGCCACAATAGTATAAGTTTAAGAACTTATCCTAGTCAGACCATAGGCGTCCATTCGCTAAGGGGTTCAAAACATACCATATTATTATGAGTCACGAACTTACCATATGCATAAATAGTTTGATGAACCGTACCTAATCCTAAAATATCTGACTAATCTTAATAGTTTCTAACTATCAAATATACACATGAGAGAAGAATCACCTTTTCACCACATATACATTGATAGCGCAACACTGACATTCCAATGATTATCAGTGTGATAAACAAAGTGCAAGCACAAAACCCTCGCCCATACAAAGGTTTGTACAACTCAGCCATCACATGAGTCCTCAATTGAAATCCCACCTAACTCTATCTTACTCATAACTTGCTCAATACAAATTCCTTGTATCACATTATCTATAACTCCTCGTGAGTTTGCCTTGTACTATTTCATAGTACTCCATCTTCATAGCATTAATCTATAATTATTCAAACATTACAGACCATCTTTCTTCTATAACTTAAACAGATCACGTCGTGATCTTATTCTATAATCATCTCCCCTTAAAAAAAATTTCTTAACTCGTGATAGTTTTGTTTTACGATCCCCTTTCTTTCCTTTTTCATCATTTACGATATTATTTGTTATCTTAGCTATTGGGGTTAGGAAACTCCCAATTCTTATCCTTATATCTCTTCAAGATTCTTCTCTAAATTTTCTTGTTTATATAACAATTCCTCCTTTAAGGATTTCTAACTTCATTTATATCGTTCAGCGTTTCATTCGAGTTCACATTTTCATCATATGTATCTATTTTCTATACTTGGTACACATCGAGTCTCTACCAGTTTCAATATGGTACGCTGAGTGGTTTCCTACAAACAACCAACAAACTAGGTTCCGAGTTGCTAGTTCGTATATACCTCTGCTCTATGAAGTAATCGTTTAACCTAGATACCATACATCAACTACTAAAGAGTACAACTGTACCATACTTAAGTATAATTTTTTTTTATTCTTAACTTCCTTACCAATCTCTTCTTATAGACATTGTCCATTTGTTATCACCTTACATCCTTATTATTGGAGTTGGGTAACCCCACAACTCCACGAGATTCTTCTTTGAATCCTTTCATGCATGTTTTAATATCTTCTCTATACGTTTCTTAAATTACTTCCTACTCTTCAAGCTCTATTTGAGCTTATTCTTTCATTATTTTCACATCTCTTCTCTAAGGTTATAGCTTACGGTACTCCTAGCTAAGGTTTATAACCCACAGTTTTGATACCAACTGTAACGACCCCAAAATTCATACAATTTAATTCTCGACTTTGGTCATTAACAATACATTCAACCTCTAATTTTACATCATTACACGATAATACAACCATTGAAATTTGCGGAATAATTAAAATTTTCTATTACAAACTATCTTCATTTCCAAAACCTTCAACCTTTACATCTAAATATCTCAGAATCATTTTAATACTACAAGAGTTTACATCACAAAATGATATTACAATTCAACATTAATACATTATTCGGAACCTTAAACATGGTTCAAATATTAATAACTCAGCCAAAGTATATAAATCTTCATGTATCACATCTGATTCATATCTTTCAAGTAGCACATAACTTTACCTTAAATCTTTAACTTGGAAAAGTGGTTATTTGCAATGTTGAGCTCGACAAACCAGAAAAATTTAACAGTTTTCATGCATCACGTAGCATATAATAACATGCCTAAGATATATCTCTTAAACATTGGACTGTCATAATATACATGCTACCGTTCATATAACAAGTATAAAGATTGAATTCCTTACTCAATAAACGTGCTTTACTCAATCAATGTAGTCATAAGTTGCCTTTAACGTTTCATGCATTCAACATAAATATAACACATCATGTTATTTGCAATAAAGATTTAAAAGAGTTAATCATCAAGTTCACATAGCAAATAGGAACTGAAAGACTTGTCTGGTTCGTAGATTACCAATTACCAAAAAATAGCTTAAATGCTTTGCGTACATCCTACAACAGTTCAAAGGTTCATATTCACATGCATTAATTACACATATAATAAAACCACAATGACTCTTAGTCTTAATCTTTTTATAACTTGCGTCTCTTTGAAACTTAACACATAACTTCAGGTGTTTACTCCTCTTCGTATGACACCTATCATTACGTAATCCCATATTGTGTTTCTTTATACTTCTTTCGTAACTGACACTTAACGTTCAATAAAGTTGTCATAGACTCCATTATCTCATTTTAGATGTGTTACACTTGTTAACAACAAATAAGTTATATAACCTCTCTCGTTACGCTACCCTTACAATTGACAGTTAAGTCTTCTAACGTGTATTTACATCCTTTTAAACATATATTAGATTAACTAATCAAGCTAACATTCAAATCGTTCTATCAATTTATATCTCACTATAAACCAACATAAACCTTATCATTTATTTCTTACTTTTGAAAACATCACATTTAGTTCCATTGCATAACTTAACTAAGCAATCACTTAAAATCTTTTCACTTTGCATTACAACACCTTACAATCTGTTATTGTAGTTTCTATTATGTCTTAACATCATTAACATGTTTGCTTAGCTAACATAAGTCCATTATGCATGACCTGCAAATAGGCAGAAGTCACTGCCTGGGCTCAGGGCACGGCGCAACTGCGCCGTTTTTGCCTGTGGTACTGGCGCAGTTGCTCCAAACACAGACAGAAACTGCAGCAGCAGCTCTGCTACATGGCAGTCACCCATCTCAACCCAATTCCTATAGAAATCTTGAAACCTAGCAACTAAAACTTTGTAATAGCATAGTTACACACGTCATACACCATTCTAACTACATAAACATCACATTTACACAAATTTGAGGAATCAAAACCCCCAATTTCCAAATTTCTTCATTTTTTAGATGTTTATCGAAATCGATCGCCACAAATTCGTTTCTTAATCAATTGACACGATTCCAACTATGCCGCTTTCGTTTCTTAACATACAAACATATTCTAACATCAAATTGCAGATTATAACAAATATTGATCATGAAATTTCGTACTTTCGGAAGCCATTTTTTAAATATAAACACTATTTTACATTTTCTTCTTACAATTCAATTACCCCTTTTACATATACATGTAAATAACAGGTTCTACAATACTATCACACACCTATAACCCATATCTTACAGTCAACACTTGTCAAAAACCCAATTCCAGAAAATGAAAATTTCAAAACTGAGAATTAGAATTAGTGGTAGGTTATACCTTAAATTCCCTATTGATTGGTAGCGAAAAATAGTATTAAGGCTTAGAAATTCTCCTTCTTCCTCTTGACAATCTCAGAAGCTCAAAATCACAGTGTTTTATCTCTTGCTTCCAAGCTCTCTCTCTAAACCCTCTACTATTTTGGCCTTGGAAGAATAAGACACGAAGTAATAAAATGGCCAATCTCACGTACTCTTCCGTTACAAAAAATAAAAAGACGTCAGTTGGAATAAGCCAAAGGCCACAAGGCCTTGTTTGGCTAACCAAAAATTCCCCTAAACTAGATTATTTTTATATTATTTATATTATATAGTTACTTTTGTCACACTTGATTTTAGTTCATTTAAATGACTTTAGCTTAGTTAATTTAAATAACTTATAATGGTAATTATAATAATTATAATTTTTTTTATAATTATACTTACAATTAATAAATAATTACATATGTCTAATTTAATTAATAAATTAGAAACATCACTTTATTTAATTAATTTATTTCTTTAATATTAAACAACTCATTTAATTTAATTAATTCATTAAATTAAATCTTCAAAGAATAAAATTTAACTTTGCTTTAACTTAATTGTCATATACATGTAACTAAATTATTATACCACAATTTCATAAATTATTTATTTTTCTCAATAAATAAATTATTTAAAAATATTTATTTAGTTCAATAAATATTTAAACTTAATTATAAAATTCATTTAATTTCTTCAATAGTTAGCTTAACTATTAAACCTCACTTTTCCAATATATGAATATATATTTCTCTTCACACAAGAACACATATTTCAAAATATGCAACACGTATATATACATACTCAAACTCAAAATATCTCATAATAAAAATTATAATTATTAAATTTTTATTTTAATAACTTATAAAAATTCGGGTTGTCATAGAGCTTGGCCGAGCAAAGCCTTGACCCACTGTTAGTTCGCGCCGCAACGCGGCCATAACAAAGGAAACTCGCGCCGCAGCGCCGAGTCCGGGTTCTCTAGCATTAGTACATGGCGTAGCAGCGCGGCATAGCGGAGGAACACTGGCGCAGCAACGCGGCATAGCGAAGGAACACTGGCGCCGCAGCGCCAGCCTTAGGATCTAAACCATAAAGAAAGTTTCTATGTGGAGCATTAATAGTAATTGATGAACAATTAACTAAGGATCTTAATGTAACATTGTTAAGACATATTTAAGCCTTAAGTATGCTCACTTAGGGTTAAAGGAAGTCAATTGCATGTAAACGTAAGAATGACGTAATGGAAATTTGGCATCAATAAATAACAAATCTAATACGTAAATAGATTGAGAAGAAAGGTAAGATTCTTTAGGAACCATGTATGTTATTAATGACCTGATGTGCTATGTGATGTTATCATCTACTGTAGAGACCGTAAAAACCTAAAGTGCACATATTATAACAGTTACTGACGCTGAAGGCAAGTATTCTAACCCTTGTTCCAGTTTAATCTTGACAAGCATTGTAGTTCATGTATTCTTACGCATGAGTTAATGTCTGATGAAGTCAACGCCAATTCTTTCAGCTAGACTTATCATATGTTGGATTTCTTATAATCCATCCAAGCAATGTCAATGATTTACCAAACTAATATTGGTGTGGTTTTCAAAAGGAGACTGAGTATGATAAATTGCTTTGTCGTCAAACGACAGGCACGCGAGGTTGCCACAACTTAAACGTATACACGTTTAATGAAAGTAGTGTTGATCAACATAGAGTACTATAGGCTGATCACCTAGACGTGCTCGTAAGCTATGACGGACTTACGGACTTTGTGCCGGGATGTCCTTTTCAAAGTACTTATGAAATGCTCATGGTCTTGGACCGGAATTGATATTTTACTGAATATTGTTATTGTAAAACGTTTTAAAAGAAAAGAAGTGGTATTTTGAATTATCGATAGTACTTCATAACTATTGTTCAGTTATTGAAGATATACGATTCCTATGTTTCAAGCATGCTAGTTTTATTAGAATTATTGTACTTGCTGAGCTAGTTAGGCTCACTCTTGCTTGACCCATATGAATGTAGCTAAGATCGAACGGACCAACGAATCCGGCAAGGGTAAAGGGAAGGCTAAGGTGAACCCGTAGGTTACTTATGTAATAGTATAGGTTGGTTATGATAATATTTGATATTATGACAAGGATAAATGTAACGGTTATAAAGAACTTGGGGAAATATTAATATTATTTTGAATATATATAAGACATATTCGTTCTTTTGAGGCATTTCAATTGAATGCTTGTGTGAACTGTAGTACCATGTAGCACCATCTATCGGGTTTGAAGATACCCGGATTTGGGGGCGTCACAGGTTGGTATCAGAGCATTAGGTTATAAAACATAAGGGGGTATTTAAACCTTAAGTCATAACCTTAAGAAAAGTCAAAGAAATAAAAGATAGAAATTAACCTTATAAAAATGCATTATATATGTTATGTGTTTTTATTATTCTACTGGCGTTTACTAATCAAACTTATTATGTTGTTGTAGATGTCGGGAGAAAATAGAGATGTACAGGTAGTCAGCGAATGGTCGATTAATCAGGTAGAGATTATACCAAACCCTATAGCAGCAGAGCCTGAAGTAGTGATGGTTGAGTCTGGAGACTCAGAGAGCCTAGACTATATGTCCGTGTTTGACGACATGTTGGAGGAAGAGGTGGAGGCAGTATCCTTCAACCCGGTGGCAATTGTAAGACCCCGAATTTTATGAAATAAAAGTATTCAATTTTTCTTATAATTACTATTTAGTAAATGGTTAAATTGATAAAAGTTTAAAGTTATGGGTGAAATATGATTTTTTTTCAAAATAAGCAAGTGGTTATAAAATAATCATTGTTGTCGGGGAATATTCGTTTGGTCGTGGAATATTCTTTCTGTCGGAGAATATTCGTACGACGGCGCAGCTATTTGTGGGCCCCATAACGAATAACTGTCGGGTGAAGGAAAACGACAAAAATTGAGTTTTTATAATTAACGGCGTAGTTGTTACCGTTAACACTGTTGAAATACCCAGTGGTTAAAATATAGTAATACACATTATTGCACAGTAGCACACGGTATTGCATAGTATTTTTGAAATTATTGATTCTTACGTAAGAAGGCACTACTCAATAATTGTTACAGTAATTACTGTTCAATATTTTATTTTATTGATTCAATAATTGCTACGTTGAAATTTTATATTATTGTTGTTCAATAATTGTTGCTGCACAGTATTTTCCATTATCAGATCAATAATTCATATTATTTGAATAGTATTATTAGATAGCATTATTGGCAATGTCTAGAAAGTTCTGTCTAAGGAGAGGTTTGGTCATCTAATTGCGCGCCAGTAAGGAGAAATTCTTATTGAAAAGCCCCCTCTTTCCTGGGAACGGCCTGGTTGTCATAAATGTGATTCTATAATATTATTTATGAATAATTAATTATTGATTCATATGATAAGGAAATATTTATTTTATGTGGATATAAACGAGGGATATATTTTTGTGGTTAAAAATGAAGGAGTTAATGTTGAGATTTTTATCAGTATTTTTGTTGGAATGGAGGTATTAAAAATTAGGGTTTTTGAGATATTTTGCGGGGGTTATAATTTTTAATCCGACCGTTGGATCGTGATAATTTTTGGATATGTTATACATATATAAGTTGAGTATATGTCCACAAATTTTGAACCGTTAAAAATGAACGTATGATTTATTATGAATTTTACGAGATGACTGGTTCAGAAATTGTTGAATTTTCGGAGTTTATCATTTTGGTGGAAAATTCTAGAATTGGTGGGCTCCACTTGTGGTTGGTGAAGAAATGTGCTGAATTATATTTCAAATGTGGTGGGTGGGAATAGTAGCAGGTAAAGCCATCAGGTTGCAGGTCAAACCTACCAAAATTTTCCTATAAATAGAGGGCTAAGTTAGAATTGAAAATCACACCAGAAACATAAGCTTTCTCTCTTTCTCTCTCTATATTATGAAGCATATTTTGTGAGTTTTTAGATACTTGGTGAGTTGCTATTCATCAGTGCAAGTTTCCTTCAGCATCATATCCGATATCCAGTCAGAAGTACTGCTCTTTTGAGGTAAGGGATAGTAAGGGATATAAGGGATATTAAGGGATTTTAAGGGTTGTTATGATTTTTAATTTCGTAATTTTTCTGACCTTCAAAATTTCTGGAAAAATTTGAAATGATATTTTGATGAGTTTTCTTGATTGTGTCCAAAAATGGTGACTTTTGGATGTATAGATTGAGAGTTATGAATTTTACGGGAAAAGACTATTTTAAAAGTAACCGCTTATAATTCCTTGTGGTTAACTCCAAAATTGATGAAATTTTTATTGGGAGTACATGTATATGATAGAAGTATACTCTGTAAATTTCAGAATTTTTAGACAAAAGTACAATTTTTGATAAATGTCTAAATATTCGGCTATTTTGGCCATATGAAAAATAGTAAATGACTTTTAAAAATTCTGAGAAAAATATATGTTCACTATGGGACTATATTATGCTAAATTCCAGAAAAGAAATATTTTTGGAACGGATTTGGTATTTTTCATGAAAATAGTCTAGTTATGAGAAAATGAATTAAATATGTTATGTGAAGTAAGAAAATTAGAAAATAGGATTTTATGGCTTGAGAATCCTATATATGAGGTATATGCAGATTTTTGATGAGGGTTTTGGTTATTGATGATGAAATCTTAAGAGTTGGCATTTTATGATGATTAAATGCATTAATTAGTAAAGTGTAAACAATTTAAATAAATTGTTTATAAGCTTAAGAAATATTATTCTTTCAATATCATTATACCGAAATACTGGTATGGATTTTATTGTGGAATTTCTATCTTTTGTGTCGGGGTTACTATTCATGAGTTACTATTCACGATTTACTATTCATGAGTTACGAATATTACTCTTGAGATTAAAACTATATGTTGATCATATTATTTTTATCATCATATATAACATTTTTATAACCCTGATGTTGAAATTCTCTTTCACTGGAGTGTAAAGATGGGTAGATTATTGGTATGATCATGACTAGGGTTCTCTTTGGCCTGTAGTGCAAAGTTGAATTGTGACTGGTATGATCATGACCATTGAATTTATAATTGAATATCTTAAGCTTAAGTGCAAAGGTGAATTGATCAACATGGTTATAATTATTGTTTATATAAATTCTGAAATGATTATATATTTCTTTGAGATATGAATATATTTGGCCTGTAGTGCAAATATGAATTGTTGATGAATATCTTTGGCATGTAGTGCAAAGATGGCCTGTTGATGAATATCTTTGGCCTGTAGTGCAAAGATGAACTGTTGTTGAATATCTTTGGCCCGTAGTGCAAAGATGGTTTGTTGATGAATATCTTTGGCCCGTAGTGCAAAGATGGATTTGTTAGTATGATTATAAACAGGAACTGTGATTTGGTATAACCATGATCTTTGATGTTTCAGGTAAAGACAGGTGATAAAAATATTCTTCGTCCTGGGTGCGAAGAAAAATTTATAGTCACAATTATGATTATGAGTTATTCATATGATTGTGGAAAGGAACTGTTGAGTGATGTTACATGGATAAAATATTGTTGGTGGATTTTTAACATGGAGAAGATAATAGACTTTATAGTCTATTTGACTCTTCTAATGGATTGCTCGTTCCGCTGCAACTATGGTTGAAATTTTTATCATTTACCATATGTTCTAAATCTCTGATTTATTGTTGATGAAGGCTATTGATAATTGAATTATCTTTAGTCATGATATTCTTTACTGAGCTAGTTGTGCTCACCCTTTTGCTTCACAATTCCTTTCAGGTAATAAGAGTGTAGCTGGGTCGAGCGGGGGTATCAAGGGAATAGAACGGTGGTTATCATTGAGTAGTTATATTTGGTGAAGAAACCCAACGTTGGAAGGGTGTTTTGCCACTATCATATAAGATGTCTAATGACATACAACCTCGTGTCATCATAGGACATGGTTGTGCTCATCCACTTGTTGAGTATATCTATGGGCACTACCTATATAATTTTGGTGTTTGTTTGAAGTATAATTCTCAATTAGAGACAGTGGAGATAATGATAAGTCAAGAGAAGACTCACCATTGGGAAGAATATGATAGTAATCTTCTCATTTTTCTTTGGGGTCTATTGGGTAAACCAAGGATAATTCTGTGGCCATATGATATCTATCACAACCTAGAAGCATGGCCTCCCATGTACGAAGGTTTTCTTGAGCACTTCCCAAAGATTCTAATTTCTAAAACAGTTTTTGACTATACCTTTATGTAAGGTACCTTTGTGAGGTGCTGATACATGATGGTGTCCAATGTCACATTTGGTATATATTTGTATCCAAACTCACAGCATATGTGTTGTTGTATTTTGCACGACAATTGTTGTAATAAAGTTGTAGTTGTTTTCTGTACCATGTATTTGGCGACTCAGAATGGGTTGGGTGGAATGGACCTATTTTGGGGTCGTTACAGTTGGTATCAGAGCTTGGGGATATGATCTCTGGCGGAGATCGGAGAATACAACTAGGAGGGGAGAGATGAGTAAATCCTTCGCTAGTGTGTCCTACCTAAGCTTATTTGTTGGTCAGTCATAATATCGGGATATTATGTGATATGTTAATTTGTTAAATTAACACTTATTTTGAAGCTGTATTCTAGAATGTTATTTGAAATACAGGAGATGAGCAATGGAGAAATTATGATGACAGAGAAGATGGAAATTGAAATGAAAGGAAGGTATTCTCAACTCTTTGAAATACCAGGTACGTAAATTTCGGGGACGAAATTTCATAAGGAGGGGAGATTGTAAGACCCCGAATTTTATGAAATAAAAGTATTCAATTTTTCTTATAATTACTATTTAGTAAATGGTTAAATTGATAAAAGTTTAAAGTTATGGGTGAAATATGATTTTTTTTCAAAATAAGCAAGTGGTTATAAAATAATCATTGTTGTCGGGGAATATTCGTTTGGTCGTGGAATATTCTTTCTGTCGGAGAATATTCGTACGACGGCGCAGCTATTTGTGGGCCCCATAACGAATAACTGTCGGGTGAAGGAAAACGACAAAAATTGAGTTTTTATAATTAACGGCGTAGTTGTTACCGTTAACACTGTTGAAATACCCAGTGGTTAAAATATAGTAATACACATTATTGCACAGTAGCACACGGTATTGCATAGTATTTTTGAAATTATTGATTCTTACGTAAGAAGGCACTACTCAATAATTGTTACAGTAATTACTGTTCAATATTTTATTTTATTGATTCAATAATTGCTACGTTGAAATTTTATATTATTGTTGTTCAATAATTGTTGCTGCACAGTATTTTCCATTATCAGATCAATAATTCATATTATTTGAATAGTATTATTAGATAGCATTATTGGCAATGTCTAGAAAGTTCTGTCTAAGGAGAGGTTTGGTCATCTAATTGCGCACCAGTAAGGAGAAATTCTTATTGAAAAGCCCCCTCTTTCCTGGGAACGGCCTGGTTGTCATAAATGTGATTCTATAATATTATTTATGAATAATTAATTATTGATTCATATGATAAGGAAATATTTATTTTATGTGGATATAAACGAGGGATATATTTTTGTGGTTAAAAATGAAGGAGTTAATGTTGAGATTTTTATCAGTATTTTTGTTGGAATGGAGGTATTAAAAATTAGGGTTTTTGAGATATTTTGCGGGGGTTATAATTTTTAATCCGACCGTTGGATCGTGATAATTTTTGGATATGTTATACATATATAAGTTGAGTATATGTCCACAAATTTTGAACCGTTAAAAATGAACGTATGATTTATTATGAATTTTACGAGATGACTGGTTCAGAAATTGTTGAATTTTCGGAGTTTATCATTTTGGTGGAAAATTCTAGAATTGGTGGGCTCCACTTGTGGTTGGTGAAGAAATGTGCTGAATTATATTTCAAATGTGGTGGGTGGGAATAGTAGCAGGTAAAGCCATCAGGTTGCAGGTCAAACCTACCAAAATTTTCCTATAAATAGAGGGCTAAGTTAGAATTGAAAATCACACCAGAAACATAAGCTTTCTCTCTTTCTCTCTCTATATTATGAAGCATATTTTGTGAGTTTTTAGATACTTGGTGAGTTGCTATTCATCAGTGCAAGTTTCCTTCAGCATCATATCCGATATCCAGTCAGAAGTACTGCTCTTTTGAGGTAAGGGATAGTAAGGGATAGTAAGGGATATTAAGGGATTTTAAGGGTTGTTATGATTTTTAATTTCGTAATTTTTCTGACCTTCAAAATTTCTGGAAAAATTTGAAATGATATTTTGATGAGTTTTCTTGATTGTGTCCAAAAATGGTGACTTTTGGATGTATAGATTGAGAGTTATGAATTTTACGGGAAAAGACTATTTTAAAAGTAACCGCTTATAATTCCTTGTGGTTAACTCCAAAATTGATGAAATTTTTATTGGGAGTACATGTATATGATAGAAGTATACTCTGTAAATTTCAGAATTTTTAGACAAAAGTACAATTTTTGATAAATGTCTAAATATTCGGCTATTTTGGCCATATGAAAAATAGTAAATGACTTTTAAAAATTCTGAGAAAAATATATGTTCACTATGGGACTATATTATGCTAAATTCCAGAAAAGAAATATTTTTGGAACGGATTTGGTATTTTTCATGAAAATAGTCTAGTTATGAGAAAATGAATTAAATATGTTATGTGAAGTAAGAAAATTAGAAAATAGGATTTTATGGCTTGAGAATCCTATATATGAGGTATATGCAGATTTTTGATGAGGGTTTTGGTTATTGATGATGAAATCTTAAGAGTTGGCATTTTATGATGATTAAATGCATTAATTAGTAAAGTGTAAACAATTTAAATAAATTGTTTATAAGCTTAAGAAATATTATTCTTTCAATATCATTATACCGAAATACTGGTATGGATTTTATTGTGGAATTTCTATCTTTTGTGTCGGGGTTACTATTCATGAGTTACTATTCACGATTTACTATTCATGAGTTACGAATATTACTCTTGAGATTAAAACTATATGTTGATCATATTATTTTTATCATCATATATAACATTTTTATAACCCTGATGTTGAAATTCTCTTTCACTGGAGTGTAAAGATGGGTAGATTATTGGTATGATCATGACTAGGGTTCTCTTTGGCCTGTAGTGCAAAGTTGAATTGTGACTGGTATGATCATGACCATTGAATTTATAATTGAATATCTTAAGCTTAAGTGCAAAGGTGAATTGATCAACATGGTTATAATTATTGTTTATATAAATTCTGAAATGATTATATATTTCTTTGAGATATGAATATATTTGGCCTGTAGTGCAAATATGAATTGTTGATGAATATCTTTGGCATGTAGTGCAAAGATGGCCTGTTGATGAATATCTTTGGCCTGTAGTGCAAAGATGAACTGTTGTTGAATATCTTTGGCCCGTAGTGCAAAGATGGTTTGTTGATGAATATCTTTGGCCCGTAGTGCAAAGATGGATTTGTTAGTATGATTATAAACAGGAACTGTGATTTGGTATAACCATGATCTTTGATGTTTCAGGTAAAGACAGGTGATAAAAATATTCTTCGTCCTGGGTGCGAAGAAAAATTTATAGTCACAATTATGATTATGAGTTATTCATATGATTGTGGAAAGGAACTGTTGAGTGATGTTACATGGATAAAATATTGTTGGTGGATTTTTAACATGGAGAAGATAATAGACTTTATAGTCTATTTGACTCTTCTAATGGATTGCTCGTTCCGCTGCAACTATGGTTGAAATTTTTATCATTTACCATATGTTCTAAATCTCTGATTTATTGTTGATGAAGGCTATTGATAATTGAATTATCTTTAGTCATGATATTCTTTACTGAGCTAGTTGTGCTCACCCTTTTGCTTCACAATTCCTTTCAGGTAATAAGAGTGTAGCTGGGTCGAGCGGGGGTATCAAGGGAATAGAACGGTGGTTATCATTGAGTAGTTATATTTGGTGAAGAAACCCAACGTTGGAAGGGTGTTTTGCCACTATCATATAAGATGTCTAATGACATACAACCTCGTGTCATCATAGGACATGGTTGTGCTCATCCACTTGTTGAGTATATCTATGGGCACTACCTATATAATTTTGGTGTTTGTTTGAAGTATAATTCTCAATTAGAGACAGTGGAGATAATGATAAGTCAAGAGAAGACTCACCATTGGGAAGAATATGATAGTAATCTTCTCATTTTTCTTTGGGGTCTATTGGGTAAACCAAGGATAATTCTGTGGCCATATGATATCTATCACAACCTAGAAGCATGGCCTCCCATGTACGAAGGTTTTCTTGAGCACTTCCCAAAGATTCTAATTTCTAAAACAGTTTTTGACTATACCTTTATGTAAGGTACCTTTGTGAGGTGCTGATACATGATGGTGTCCAATGTCACATTTGGTATATATTTGTATCCAAACTCACAGCATATGTGTTGTTGTATTTTGCACGACAATTGTTGTAATAAAGTTGTAGTTGTTTTCTGTACCATGTATTTGGCGACTCAGAATGGGTTGGGTGGAATGGACCTATTTTGGGGTCGTTACAGCAATAGTAGCAGAGATGGATCTGGGGGAGTCAATGATGTCACTTTTTATATTAGTGTTGGATAGAAACATCCATTACTGTCAGGAGGTTAAGGAGCTGAAAGCAGAGCTCCAGGCTGTCATAGAAGATAAGACGGACGTTGAGTCCATGTGGGAGCAGGAGCACGATGAGATAATTTTGGCCAAGGACAAGGTCCATGAGCTGAAATAGGAGGTCTTTGAGCTTAGGGGGGAGCTAAAGACCAAGAAGCAGAAGGTAGGGAGGATGTCCTATATTCATAAGAGTTCTCATGCGGACTTCCAGTAGCAGGTAGCTGGCTATCCCGTAGAGACAGGGCATACGCGGCATACTATCAGTCGTGATATTATTATCGGTCTTGCCAAGTCAGATTTTGATAATGCCTTAAGGCAGATGTATTCTATTAGTAGATAGAGTAGTTAGATATGTAAATATTTGTATCTAGTAGTGACGTAAGACCCTCTTTTGTATAACAAAGGGTGGTCTTTTGTAAATCCCAATTTTTGGAAAGCAATTGCGGGAAAGTAATGTAATCAGCTTAGGCTGTATAATGTAAACGATGTAGTATTATAGTACAATGAATGAATATAAGCCTTTTTTGAAACAGGTTGAGTAATGAATGTTTAAGTTATTGTTTAAATTGTAAATTATAACTAACTAACAGGAAATGAATAAATAATGACATGTATTGTTTATTGTAACAGCAAGATTCCGCCAAGAAGAGTACCACGTAATCAAGGCGCTAACGTAAATCAACCAGAGGGAGTCCGGTTAACCCCATGTAGGAGTTTGTAAATCTTTTAACAGCAGCATTTAATAGAACTGGGGCTAATATCCCCGTAAATCTTGGAGTAGTACGAGCTACTATGTTTAAGGAATTCAAGAGTGTGGGTCCGCTGGAGTTCAAAGGAACTACGGACCCTATCGAAGCCCAAATGTGGGTGAAGAATGAGAAGGCATTTGTCATAGCAAATGTCGAAGGGGTCCAGAAGGTTGCTTTTGCAACCTATATGATGAAGGGAGATGCCAACTTTTGGTGGGAGGCTAACCAGGTTAGGGCCGGGATCGAGAATCTAACGTGGGTGAGGTTCAAGGAGATATTCTTCGAGAACTACTTTCTCACAAGCATGCAGGGAAGGATGGAGATGCGGTTTTTGGGCTTGAAATAAGGGGACATGATGGTTCCCCAGTACGCCGCCAAGTTTAATGAACTGGCGAGGTTCGCTCCACACCAAGTGGACACCGAGGTTAGGAAGGCACGACGGTTCAAGCAGGGCTTGAAACCCTGGCTCTATAACCATATTTCTGTGTTCCAAAGTACTTCGTTTGGGACAATTTTAGAGAAGGTGATAATCGCCGAAGGTGGTAGCGAGGCGTTGAGCCAGTACCATAAGGATAAGAAGAATAAGGGGAAAGTGGATGGGGGAATGAAAATCGAAGGAGACAGCAGGAGTGCCGAGAAACTAAAAGGGCTTAACTCTGGGAATACCAGAGTGAAGCAAGGAGACCCGAAGAGGAGAATGAAGGCCTGCAAGACCTGTGGGAAGACTCACTTAGGAGTCTGTCTCAAAGGTAAGGCTGTATGCTACAATTATGGACAGGAATGGCACATTACGCCTAACTGTCCAAGTCCGAAGAAAAACCATGGATGTTTTGTGTGTGGGTCAACTGACCACATGGCAAAGAACTACCCGAAAAAGAGGACAGATGGGAATAAGAGCACCAATAGTGGTAAGTTAACTATTGGGGGTCCAGCGCAGCCGGGAAGGCCGATGGCCCGTACCTATAATATGATCGTTCAAGATGCGATGGCCTTAGGGGACGTAGTCGCAGGTATTATTCTGATCAACGATCTAAACGTATACGTGTTGTTTGACTCGGGTGCTACTTGTTCGTTTATGGTCATTATGGTCATTACGAGTTTCTGGTAATGTCATTTGGGTTGACTAATGCGCCAGCTGCATTTATGGATATGATGAACAGAGTGTTCAAACAATATTTGGACAAGTTTGTCGTGGTGTTTATCGATGATATTCTAGTCTATTCTAAGATGCCAGAAGATCATGATGAACACCTAAGAATAGTGTTAGAAACACTAAGGATGGAGAAGTTATATGCGAAGTTCACTACGTGTGAATTTTGGCTAGAGAGGGTACAATTTTTAGGACATGTCATTGACTATGAGAGAATTTCAGTGGATCCAGCGAAGGTAGAAGCTGTGATGAATTGGGAACAACCGAAAATACTGACTGAAGTGCAGAGTTTCCTAGGGTTAGCAGGATACTATCGGAGATTCATTCAAGATTTTTCGAAGATAGCTACTCCGTTGACTAACTTGACAAGGAAGACGGTGAAATATGCTTGGAATGAGAAGTGCGAGGACAGTTTTCAAGAACTGAAGAAGAGGTTGAGTGAAGCGCCTATTTTGTCATTACCCGATGACACAAGAAATTTCGTAGTTTATAGCGATGCTTCGTATAGAGGACTTGGTTGTGTGCTCATGCAGCATGGCAAGGTCATTGCGTATGCATCACGACAATTGAAAGATTATGAGAAAGTTTACCCTACTCATGATCTAGAATTGGTCGCGGTAGTGTTTGCCTTAAAGATTTGGCGACATTATCGTTATGGGGAAAAGTGTGAGATATACACGGACCACAAGAGTCCAAAATATATCTTCACACAGAAGGAGTTGAATATAAGGCAAAGGAGATGGCTGGAGTTGATAAAGGATTATGACTGTGAAATGTTGTATCACCCTTGAAAAGCCAATATAGTGGCCGACGCCTTAAGTAGAAAGGGTCGGGAAAAGTTATCTATATTAACGACTCAAACTTAGTTAATAATAGAGATGGCTAGGATGGAGATAGAGGTGAAGTTGCCAAGCGAATCGGGACAGAGACTGTTTGCGACGGAGATGCAATCTACCATCGTAAAGAGAGTCAAGGAGGTGCAGCTCAAAACTAATGAGTGTAACCAGATGAAGAAGCGGTTGACCAATGAAAAAGATATTAAGTACAGTCTTGATAATGAGGGATTGTTAAGATTTGAGGGAAGTATATGGGTTCCAAATGAGACGAAATTAAAGGAGCAAGTTTTATAAGAGGCTCGCAGTTCGAGGTACTCGATTCATCCTAGTAGCACTAAGATGTATCAAGACCTTCGACAAAGTTTTTGGTGGCCGGACATGAAGAGAGAAATAGCCGAGTATATGAGTAGGTGCTTGACTTGTCAAAAAGTTAAGGTCGAACATCAACGACCAAGTGGCTTGTTAAAGTCATTGGAGATTCCAGAGTGGAAGTGGGAGCATATCATGATGGACTTTGTGGTGGGACTTCCGACTACTCAGAAGGGGTATGATGCGATTTGGGTAATAGTTGATCGGTTGATGAAGTCGGCTCACTTTTTACCAATTCGGGTTAAGTATAACTTAAACCAATTAGCTAAAATTTATGTTAAGAAAATTATTTCCAGACATGGAGTACCAGTTTCGATCGTGTCAGATCGTGACCCACGATTTACGACGGACTTTTGGAGGAGTCTGCAAGAGCAGTTGGGGACGCAACTAAATTTGAGTACGACATATCATCCACAATCCGATGGACAAAGCGAGAGGACAATTCAGACGTTAGAAGATATGTTAAGATCTTACGTCATGGATTTCAAGGGTAGTTGGGATGATCATCTACCATTAGTAGAGTTTGCGTATAACTACAGTTATCATGCAAGCATAGGTATGCCGCCCTACGAAGCCTTGTATAGGAGAAAATGCAGAACACCATTGAATTGGGATGAAGTGGGAGAACACCGAATTCTAGGACCAAAATTCGTGTAGCTAACAGCTGATATAGTGAAGCTAATACGAATGCGATTGGTAGCAGCTTAAGACAGACAGAGAAAGTTTACAAATTTACATCGAGTAAATAGGGAGTTTGAAGTAGGCTCATATGTATTTCTAAAGGTATCTCCCTGGAAAGGAAAGATACGCTTTGGAAAAAAGGGTAAGTTAAGTCCAAGGTTTATTGGACCTTTTGAGATAGTAGAAAAGGTGGGAGGGGTAGCTTACATAGTAGCATTACCTCCAGACCTAGAACGAATACATAATGTATTTCACGTATCGGTGTTACATCCTTATAAACCAGATTATAAGCACATAATAGAGTATAAGCTAATTTATATCGAGAAGGATTTAACATATGAGGAGATGCCGATTCAAATCATCGATAGAAAAGTGCAAGTTTTGCGGAACAAAGTTATAGCTTCAGTAAAGGTGTTATGGAAGAACCACGATGCCGAAGAAGCAACGTGGGAACTTGAAGAAAAGATGAAGAAGAATTACCCTCAGTTGTTTGTATAATTTTTTTTAGTGAGATTCTGGGGACAGAATCCTTATAAGGGGGAGAGAATGTAACGCCCCAGAAAATCGAATCTTTTATAAATACAATTATAATAAATAAAATAATATTAATTGTTATTATTATGTGTTAGTAAGATGAATGTCGTTCTATAACCTAGAAATGTCGTAACGTCGTAGTATTTTAACGACGTGAAGGAATTAAAGTGTTTGAATTTCCAAGACGAAAATAAAAGCTTTTCGAAAAACACTATTCATCATTTTCCGCTCGGGAATTATTTTTGAACTTCCGAGAAATACGTAACGTTATAATATCAAGGTGAGATAGATTATGTAATAATAATCTAAGTATAGAAAACGAAATATTTTCACATGCGGACTTAATTTAAGAACATTAAGAATTAAAGTCTAATGAAATAAATTTGTGTAATCTTGTAGGAAGTACAAGTCTAATAAACAATAGGGGGCAAGCCCAAGATGAAATAATGATTAAGCCCAAGTGTTTGTTAATGTAAAGCCCAAATGGTTGTTAATGAGGAGTCCAAGTCAATTGGTAATACAAGCCCCAAGGTTAAGTTAAGTTAATTAAATCCAAGCCAAGCTAGGATCTATTGGGTTGTAGTGACCCATGGGGCAAACCATGTTAATGTGGTTAATCTTGGTGACCAAGACATTTGAGTAATGACCAAGATATAAGTGTAATGATCAAGTAAAGGATAAGTGCTGTGATTTGCAAGTAATGAATAGTAAGGAGGTGACTTAAGGAGGTGGGATGGCATAATGACTAAACTACCCTAACCTTGTGTTTTCTATAAACAGAAGGAGCTTGCTAGTCATTTGCTACTTGTTCAAAACACCAACAACTTCCAATACAAAACAACTTATTGGTTAGAGAGAATAAGCACTATTAAGCTTAACTTCCATTGTTAGATTTCCAAGAAGAAGAAGTAGTCATCAAAGGTAAATTATCTTATCTCTTCTATCTCTACCATTGTAGGGTGATAAGAGAAGTGTAACATAATGAACATGTATGCTAAGAACACTTAAGAAATGGATGATTAATGGACTTAAGCCGTATAAGTCATGAATAAGTAATCTAAACCTAAATAAGTTATAAAGTTATGAAGAACATTAATGAATTGTCATACGATTACTTTAGAAAGTTGGTATGATTCATAAAATGCAAGAATGTTGGATAAAGGACTTAATTCGATAATAAGTCATAAGGAAATGAAAGCTTGTAATGTATGATTGGTTAAGATATGAACATATGAGGAATAAGCCATAACCCAATATAAAAATAAGTTGTGTAATATGTAGCTTAAGATGTCTATATAATGGATTGAATCCATTTGGAATGATGAACAAATCCTAAGTAATAAAGTTTTGCCGGAATTCATACGATTGGAAGATAATCGTCGAATTTGTGAAATTCTCGGAATGGAAGTCGAATTTTGTGTTTGAACTCGAAAATATTGGTTTTCGATAGAGATAAGTCGTATTTGGCATTAAAGAGTTGTGGACTCAAAAATGGCTGGATTCCGACTTAGAACAAAGAAACGAGCGTTATTCGTTCACGAACGTTTAACATTTTCGTTAAAAATGGACTAATAGGTGAATTTTTAGCTAATGAAGTCAAATAGATAAAATTCTTGCATGAATGCGTAGATTATATGATTTGTGAACCATGGGCTCTTTAACGAGCCAATTCAGACTTATAACAAAGAAGTTACTAGCCCGGGAGTTTCAAAAAAATTTAAAGTCTGTCAAAAATTTCTGGTGCACAGAGCTGGCCCTGCGGCGCCAGCCCAAGGCCAAATAGCCCACACCGCACTGCCGCAGCGCCGAGCTTGGCTGAGCAAAGCCCTGACCCACTGTTAGTTCGCGCCGCAGCGCGGCCATACCAAAGGAAACTCGCGCCACAGTGCGGCACCGCAGTGCGGCATAGCAAAGGAACACTGGCGCGGCAGCGCCAGCCTTAGGATCTAGACCATAAAGAAAGTTCTTATGTGGAGCATGAATAGTAATTGATGAACAATTAACTACGGATCTTAATGTAACATTGTTAAGACATATTTAACCCTTAAGTATGATCACTTAGGGTTAAAGGAAGTCAATTGCATGTGAACGTAAGAATGACGTAACGGAAAGTCAGAACCAATAAATAAAAAGTCTAATACGTAATTAGATTGAGAAGAAGGGTATATGTTATTCATGACCTAATGTGCTATGTGATGTTATCATCTACTGTAGAGACCTTAAAGACCTAAAGTGCACGTGTTATAACAATAGCAAATGCTGAAGGCAAGTATTCTAACATTTGCTCTAGTTTAATCTGGACAAGCTTTGTAGTTCATGTATTCTTACGCATGAGTTAATGTCTGATGAAGTCAACGCCAATTCTTTCAGCTAGACTTATCATACGTTGGATTTTTTATAATCTATCAAAGGAATGTCAATGATTTACCAAACTAATATTGGTGTGGTTTTCAAAAGGAGGCTGAGTATGCTAAATTGTTTTGTTGTCAAACGACAGGCACGTGAGGTTGCCACAACTTAAACGTATACACGTTTAATGAAAGTAGTGTTGATCAACATAGAGTACTATAAGCTGATCACCTAGACCTGCTCGTAAGCTATGCCGGACTTACGGACTTCGTGCCGGGATGTCCTTTTCAAAGTACTTATGAAATGCTCATGGTCTTGGACCAGAATTGATGTTTTACTAAATATTGTTATTGTAAAACATTTTGAAAGAAAAGAAGTGTTATTTTGAATTATCGATAGTACTTCATAACTTTTGTTCAGTTATTGAAGATATATGATTCCTATGTTTCAAGCATGCTAGTTTTATTAGATTTATTTTACTTGCTGAGCTAGTTAGGCTCACTCTTGCTTGAACCATATGAATGCAGCTAAGATCGAACGGATCGACGGATTCGGCAAGGATAAAGGGAAGGCTAAGGCAAACCCGTAGATTACTTATGTAATAGTATAGGTTGGGAATGATAATATTTGATATTATGACAAGGACAAATGTAACGGTTGTAAAGAACCTGGGGAAATGTTAATATTATTTTGAATATATATAAGACATATTCGTTCTTGTTGATTGATTTCGCAATCAATGAATAAGTGCAAGTATACACGGTCAACAAGTAATAAAGTGAAAGTAGAGTATCGTTCTCACGATAAATTATTTAATAAAAATTACCAAGTACTAATTCTTAACCAAATCAATTTTATTTAAACAATCAATAATTGTAATTTCTAGATTTAAGAAAACTAAATTAAACAAAACAAAAATATTATTCTAAAAGAAAGCAAATAAACAACTAAGAATTGATGGAATTCAAATAAATAAGAATTAAGACTCTAATATCCCTAATTATTATTTATAAATCAATTATTCAATTATCTCAATTATTATATCTACTGAATTGTTAACAAGAATTCTCAAATGCCAAAAGCCCTCTCTCGAGTGATCAATTGCCTTCTATTTAACCCAGATTAATTTTTCTATATCTCTATGCAAACCAATTGAATTAAACTCGCTACAAACCCAATTCCTCTTATGTTACATGCGGCAAATAGATATTCTCATTCTATTCACAACCCTAATTATTCATTGTGCAAATAACTAAGTCACATGCCACCAAGCCCAGTTCTAACCCTAGAATTCCTTTCCCAATTCCTTCCAGACTAACAAGGTAATTATTGATCAGATAATTAATCAATAAGCTCAAAGCAAGATGAACAATTCACTTCAACACAAATAATTGGAATAAATTAAATAACTAATTTATAGCCATAAAAAGTTTAATTGAAATCTTAATAAAAGAGTTAGTTCATAATTAATGAATTAAAACCAAGAATCCACAATTGAATAGACATTAAAAGATAAAAGTATGATAAGAGAAGATAATAGGATCTGTTGTCAGCAAATCTGATGCTCCCCTCTTGCTCCTGCTCTTGATCTTCAATGATCTCCAAGTTGTTTCAATCTCCAAAACTAATAAGAACTAAAATTAATGTCTAATCTAATGAAGTGTATATCTAATCTAAGCTATCTAATCCCCCCCCTATTTTATGCCTTACATCAAGTATTTATAGATTACAAGTTCAATTTTGAGCTTAAGAACAAACCCAATCCAATTTGGAGTAAAAAAGGTGTCAAAATTCGTCTAAAACGCGTCTAGGCCGCACCAAACCCTTCCCCCAGCGCCCCAGCATTGGGCTTAACGCTCAGACACTGCCTTATAGCGCCCCGGCGCTGGAAATTGCCTTGAAATGGGCGCCCCGGCGCTGGTGCATTTTTTGGAAATTTTTTGCTCTGACGCCCTTTGGGAAAATGGCCATAACTTCTTCGTCCGAACTCCGATTTCGATGATTCAAGATGTTCCAGAAAGAGGAGACGTAGATCTACAACTTTCATTCTTTGAGTTTTGAGCAATACTCAAATTGGCTCTGAAGTGACTGTTGTGTAAATGACAAGCCGAAAACGCGAATCTAGCCACCCCAAACGTCGATCCAAGTAACTTTTGTCCCAATTCCTACAAAACAATGTAAAACATGTATGAATGGACACAAACACTTGAAAACTATTCTAAAAGACTTGAGAACAACAATGAATTAAGCCCGAATGTATCCAATTCATGTGTATAAAACTCACTCATCAAATACCCCCAAACTTAAACATTTGCTTGTCCTCAAGCAAAAACACAAAAGAACTAAAAATAAACAAACTAACTCAACTACATGAATGCATATGCATGATCTACTTCCTAATATACATACGAACCTAGTAATAAATCAGTATGATATATAGCAACAGGCCTCAAAGATACCATTGGTACTCAAACAATATATCCAATCAAGTCAAAATCCATAACTCTAACCAATTAGTCAATCCAAACATGTTATCACCCATGTTGTGCGTGTGTGCTTGTTAACCATTCTAACCAACCACAATTCAAGATAATCACATAACAAACTTTTTAGAAGGAAAATTTCAGTTTCAATTCAATTACTTTTGTGAACATGACAACTCTGGTTAAAACTAAGCAATTACCAAGTCTAAGGGTAAATACAAGATTTATTTATACTTTTATTCAACCACGAGGGCATTTTTGCTCTTTCTCGTCTTTTATTCATTTTTTTTATTTTCTCATGGATGTGCAATGTCTTATTCCCTTAGGCTTTTCAGTGCTACCTTAACGAGCTTTCGACCGATGACTCCCAAGCCATTAAGACCTTAGGGCGCTAGGCGTAAAGACAATCTCCTCGGGCTTACTTACTCAAGTAACGAAGGCCACAAAACTAGACAAGCATGTCACGGTGTTTATTCTCTTTTTTTTTCTTTTTCTGAATTTTCTATTTTTATTTTTTCATCAATTCTTTTTTTTTCTCTTTTTTTTTATTTTCATTTTGTATATATATACCCCATAGATTCCCCCAAACTCAAGCTTTTACGTCATTCCAACCTTTACCTCCAGTTCACTAATTTTCTTAAATTTTAACCAAGATTTTCCCTCAGAAACGAATTATGAAACCCTTGAACCAAGTAGATTAAAACAGTTAAACTTTAAGTGCTAACCAGTTACATAAGTTTCAGACAGGCTCAAATTATCATCATGATTAAAATTAGAACTCATCATCAATTATCAACATTGTCCAATTTAATAATTAATACCAATCTTATCATAGGCCGAGCTAAGACCACACCAACCGATCACACAGATTCATGCAAAAAATAATAAAAAAAATTAAAAATTAAAAATAAAAAATTAAAAAATTAAAAAAAATACAATTAAACCACATGAACACATACTAATGCAACACATATATGAATATGCAAATAACTACCATGTACTATATGCAACCTAAAAATAACACAATGCTAACACAAAAAAATGAACTACTATGCAGATAACTAACTATATGCAATACGACACTAAAATGCCCCCAAACTTAAACTAGACATTGCCCTCAATGACTAAATTAGAAAAAATTAAAGCAGAGGACTTCCCTGAAAATATAGCAATCTTCCTCCTTCTCCGCTAAGTTTGGAGAATAGGCTAGGCACATGGAACAAATTGGGCACCACTTGAATTTGACTTAACTAACCTGTAAACCATGATAGAAGCACTTTTATTAATTCCTAAATAAATGCAAATTCAAAACTACTAATATAAAACCTAATAAAAACTAAAAATAAAAATTAAACTTGGGTTGCCTCCCAATAAGCGCTTGTTTTATAGTCTCAGCCTGACTTCTTCAATTCTCTATCCAATTCCCCTTCGAAAATTGAGGAACCCTCCATCCATCGGAAATAATATAGCTTTTGGTAGGTTCCCATTTACGATAGCCATTGTATTAAAGTCACCTAGCATGCTTTGTTTAGATAAGATCACATTAAAGAACGTCCAACATCTAGGTGTTTTTTCCATTGTGTCTGCGAATAGATTCTGGCATTGAGGCTTGTCAGACACAATAATCTCTTCTTCTATCTTCTCTAACTCACTGAACCATGGCTTCAAAGTTGTACTCGCTTTTACGTCACAAGGAGTATTACCGACGACATGACTACCTAGCGGACATGGTTTTGCAAATCTAACCAGATTCTTAAACTTTGATAGAGAAGGTGCATGGGACACTATCAAAATTGGCTCATCTTCGTTGGTACTCAAAGTTAGATCTTTGCCGATCTCTTTTTGTTGGTCTCCAAGTCTTTCCTCTCTTTCAACATCTATATCATTTGGCACATCCAATTGCAGATTTGGTCCAGGCTCATCATTAGTCTCGTCATCTATGTCATAGAGCCAAGTGTATTGAGAACGGTTGTTCAACGCATGTGCTATCTGCCCCAATTGATTTTCCAGATTCTTTAACGATGCCCCTTGGCTTTGCAAATGCAGCTCTATTTGATTCATTTTTTTGTCTTGTTCCTCGTTCCTTTTGTCAGAAGCTCTAATGAATTTTTCCAGGGCTTCTTCCCAATTTGAATGTTCTTCCGTTGTAGTGGAGGTGGACACGAGAAATCGGGTGGGTATGTTGGACTTGGAGCATAAAATTGATCTTGATTGTTACTCCATGAAAAATCCGGGTGATACCCCCAATCCTGATGATAGTTGTTGGTATAGACATAACTGTTGGGGTAATCACCACTATACTGTACCGGCTCGAAACTAATGGCGCATTGATGACTCATATGATTTCCAACACAATAATCACAAGTAACCGCCACACTTTGACGATGTTGAGCTTCCAAAGCTTCAAGCATCCTCGAAAGTGTCTCCATCTGTGCTGACAATGCAGAAAGTTTATTGAGTCTGTCAAATTCCACTCCCCGGCAACGACGCCAAAAACTTGTTGATTGATTTCGCAAAGTCATCCATGGTACCTAAAAAGAGAGAAATATAGGAAGAGAATGAGAAATAAAAATAAAAATAAAAATAAAAATGTTTAAATTAAGACTAATTTGATTGAAATTAATATTGGTAAATAATTATTAAATTAATTCCCCAGCAACGGCGCCAAAAACTTGTTGATTGATTTCGCAATCAATGAATACGTGCAAGTATACACGGTCAACAAGTAATAAAGTGAAAGTAGAGTATCGTTCCCACGAGAAATTATTTAATAAAAATTACCAAGTACTAATTCTTAACCAAAGCAATTTTATTTAAACAACTAATAATTGTGATTTCTAGATTTAAGAAAACTAAATTAAACAAAACAAAAAGATTATTCTAAAAGAAAGCAAATAAACAACTAAGAATTGATGGAATTTAGATAAATAAGAATTAAGATTCCAATATCCCTAATTATGAATTATAAATCAATTATTCAACTATCCCAATTATTATATCTACTGAATTGTTAACAGGAATTCTCAAATGCCAAAAGCCCTCTCTCGAGTGATCAATTGCCTTCTATTTAACCCAGATTAATTTTGCTATATCTCTATGCAAAACAATTGAATTAAACTCACTACAAACCCAATTCCTCTTATGTTACATGCGATAAATATATATTCTCATTCTATTCACAAACCTAATTATTCACTGTGCAAATAACTAAGTCACATGTCACCAAGCCCAGTTCTAACCCTAGAATTCCTTTCCCAATTCTTTCTAGAGTAACAAGGTAATTATTGATCAGATAATTAATCAATAAGCTCAAAGCAAGATGAACAATTCACTTCAACACAAAATAATTGGAATAAATCAAATAACTAATTTATAACCATAAAAAGTTCAATTGAAATCTTAATAAAAGAGTTAGTTCATAATTAATGAATTAAAACCAAGAATTCACAATTGAATAGACATTAAAAGATAAAAGTATGATAAGAGAAGATAATAGGATCTGTTGTCAGCAAATCTGATGCTCCTCTCTTGCTCCTACTCTTGATCTTCAATGATCTCTAAGTTGTTTCAATCTCCAAAACTAATAAGAACTAGGGTTAATGTCTAATCTAATGGAGTGTATCACTAATCTAATCTATCTAATCCCCCTCTATTTTATGCCTTACATCAAGTATTTATAGATTACAAGTCCAATTTTGAGCTTAAGAACAAACCCAATCCAATTTAGAGTCAAAAAGGTGTCAAAATTCGCCCAAAACGCGTCTAGGCCGCACCAATCCCTTCCCCCAGCGCCCCAGCGCTGGGCTTAATGCTCAGACACTGCCTTATAGGGCCCCGGCGCTGGTGCTTTTTTTGGAAATTTTCTACTCCGATGTCCTTTGGCAAAATGGCCATAACTTCTTCGTCCGAACTCCGATTTTGATAATTCAAGATGTTCCAGAAAGAGGAGACGTAGATCTACAACTTTCGTTCTTTGAGTTTTTCGAAATAATGACTCGAACAATACTCAAATTGGCTCTGAAGTGACTATTGTGTAAATGACAAGCCGAAAACGCGAATCTAGCCACCCCAAACGTCGATCCAAGTAACTTTTGTCCCTATTCCTACAAAACAATGTAAAACATGCATGAATGGACACAAACACTTAAAAACTATTCTAAAAGACTTGAGAACAACAATGAATTAAGCCCGAATGTATCCAATTCATGTGTATAAAACTCACTCATCAGTTCTTTTGAGGCATTTCAATTGAATGTTTATGTAAATTGTAGTACCGTGTAGCACCATCTGTCGGGTTGGAAGATACCCGGATTTAGGGGCGTCACACCATCAAAGGTGCTGAAGATAAATACTTCTTAATCCCCTGGAAAGCATCTTCGGACTCTGAAGTCCATTGAAATGTCTTAGCATTCTTCGGCCCTTTCAATGTTTCAAAGAACGGTAGACACCTTTCTACTGATTTAGACATGAATCTCCTCAAAACTGCTATTCGACTCGTCAATCGTTGAACATCTTTAAAGGACTGAGGAGACCTCATATTCAAATTAGCCTGGATCTTTGCTGGATTTGCCTTGATACCCATTTTACTAACCAGATAACCCAAAAATTTTCCTACCCCCAGTCCGAATGTACACTTAGTGGGATTCAACTTCAAGTTATAATGACGTATCATCTGAAAACATTCCTCTAAATCTTCCAAATGACCTTGAACTGTTATACTCTTGACAATTATGTCATCAACATAGACCTCCATATTCTTGCCTAACTGCCTTGTGAACACATAATTCATCATCCTCTAATAACTAGCTCCTGCATTCAATAAGCCGAAGGTTATCTTCTTATAGGCGTACACCGACCGATGAGTAATAAATGTTATCTTCGAGATATCCTCTTTACACATAGAAATCTAATGATACCCCGAGAAAGCATCCATGAAACTGAGTAAAGCATATCCAGAAGTTGCATCGATGAGCTGATCAATGTAAGGCAGAGGATAAAAGTCCTTTCGACATGCTTTGTTAAGATCCGTGTAGTCTATGCAAACTCGCCATTTCCCATTCTGCTTCTGCACTAGACCTACATTCACCATCCACTCCAGATAGTCGATCTCAAATATAAAGTCCGCAGCCAGTAAATTTGCAATCTCCTTGCCAATTATCTTCTGCCTTTCTGGTGCAAAAATCTGCCTCTTCTGCCGAACTGGCTACTTTCCTAGGTCCATATATAATCGATGCTCAGCAACCTTCCTACTCACCCCAGGCATATCACTTGGAACTCATGCAAAAATATCAACATAACACCGAAGAAACTCCACTAGGTTCGTCCAGAAAGGTTCCGACAGACCTTAACCTATCTTTACCGTCTTTTCCTTCTTCCCCGGAACTGCTCAAACTCTTCGATTTCTCCAGCTAGCATAACTGATGGCTCCATTCTGCTTTCTGTAAATGGCTCGATTTCAATAGCCATGGTTTGCTTTTATTTACTGACCCCTACACTTGAATTGATCAAAGAATTACGATAACATCTCCTTGTTAAGTCTAAATCTCCAGCCACTTCCCCAAACTCCATGTGGTGTCGAAAACTTGATCTTGAAATGGGGAATCGATGTCACAGCCTGAAGACCTGTCAAGGTGGGTCTTCCTAAAATGGCATTATATGCCGAATCCACATGCACTATATAAAATTAACATATAATTTTAACCTGCTGTGGAGCTGTCCCGAAGATGACTGGCAGCTCGATTGTCCCCACCACCTTGACTAGATCATTATTGAAGCCATACAAGGGAGCCTCCTACCCTATTTCCATCTTCCTTCTATCCAAGTGCATCCTTTGATAAGCATGAGCGTACAGGATGTCTAGCGAAGACCTATTGTCTATCATCATCTTCTTCATAGCCACCAAACCCACTTGTACAGTAAGCACCAGAGCTCCCTCGTGGGGTTCGATGGGTTTAAAAGGGAAATCATCATCAGTAAAAGAAATTATTGAAGCTGGATACGCTTTTTCTATCTTCGGGGGAACACCTGACACTGTCATCACCAAATCCAGATATCCTCTTCGCTTTTTCCCAATAACTTTGCCAACATTTCCTCTTGTGATGACATCTACCACATGTCTTGCTAGTTGATTCGGAGCCAGTGGTGCAAGTTGAGTAGCCTGAATGGGTCTATCATTCCTCTGTTGCTCCCTCGGGGGCTCCCGCCCTACTATATAATGAACCAAAGTACCACTTTGGACTTTTCATTCAATAAACTCCTTCAGACTCTAACACAAGTTCGTATCATGCCCAGCTGCATGATGATTATCATAATATTTATGAGGATTTCCCGACCCCAGTCTGAGATTATCGCGACGTTGTTCAAAGTAATGCTGGTTTTTGATCTGCTCCAGAATGGTAGCCCGATCTATATTAAGTAGAGTAAACACCTTATTCACCTTCTGACTGGGAAAGGGCAGTCGACCTCTTTCAACCCCCAAGTATTGTTGTATTTCTTCTGATTCCCATCAGTTCCATCACTGCTAGCACCAGTCTTCTTCTGATTACCATTAGATTTATCTTTATCCTTTTCTTTTGCCTTTTTTGAAGGTCCATGCTTCAGACTACTCATTGCCTATTCTACCACGATGTAGCCTTATGCTTTCTCAAATGCTTCGGCTAGGCTCTTCGGATGGCTGAACATCAATTTCTTCACCAATTTTCCAAACTTCACCAAGTCTAACCCATTTTGAAATAAATTGACAACCTGGAGATTATTAAGGTCTGTTACTTGACCCACAACTTTCCTGAACCTCTTCATGTACTGGCCCAGAGACTCATTTAAATATTGTCTGACATGTGCCAACGACCCTGTAGGCTTTCCTCTCCTTTTATTGCTTCTGAACCGTGCATGGAATTTATCACATAAGTCAGCCCAAGACGAAATTGAGTCTGAAGGCAAAGTCCCCATCCACTGCCTCACATCTTTCCTCAACATCATCACAAACGTTTGGCACTTGGCTGCATCCGAATAGTCATAGTAATCCTTCAGCCTATCAAACACCTAACTGTGGTCATATGGATCTCCTGAACCATCATAACTCTCCATATAAGGAAGATTTTTATTAGGGTCTGCCTTCTCCCGAAGAATTTCTGAAGAGAAAGTAGACGCCTTTTTACTCGAGTTTCCCTTCGCCTGCTGAACTTCAGCCAGTTGCCTCTGAAGCTCTTTCACCTCTTTGGCTAAGAATTCCACCCCTTTGGCTAAGAATTCCACCCCTTCGGGTTGTGAGGAACCTTCCTTCTTTGGGGAGCTTCTTCTGTTCAATTTGGCATTTTTCGTCCGAGCTAGAAGCTTCGGATTGACTTCGTCTATCTCTTCGGCTGAAGCGAGAATCCACAGGGCGGTGTACCCTCTTCGAATTCTCTAGAGAACAACCTCTGGATCTGCTACGGCGTCTACCCTTCTCGCTGTGTCGAGGATACTCAAGGCTAGGTGCCTTCTTTGAACCCTCGGGAGTGCGTCCTCTGGATCTGCTTCTTTGTTGGCTATTGTCATCACTCTAAGAATCCACAGGGCGAGGTGCCCTCTTCAGATCTTTGGGAGTATGACTTCTAGCTCTTCTTCGATCTCGAGAATGGCTCTGAGACCTGCTTTCAGACTGCATGTGCCTTTCATCTCGCCTTACTCTTCTGTCGGGAGACCTACCACGTTCTTTAGGCCAAGTATAACTAGACGCCTCATCTTCCATTTCGGCCAGAAGAACCATTTGTTTGGAAATCTCCTCTCGCTACTGCAAAAGCACTTTCATAGCTTTATCATTCTCATGTGCCATCTTCGCCAAGGTAGATGTTCTGTCTGCCTGACCTTCTCGGTATAGGGTTCTGGGCGGTGTGCCTTCTACCCTTTTTCGATCCTTGTCAGGCCCTTTACTTGCAATGGAGAATAACCTTCTTTTGGTATCACCATAATCTTTTGCATGAGATCCCTCTGGAATATCTTGTGATCCAATCCTGTCATGGATACTTTTTGAAGGACCCAACCTTTCCTTAATAGAAACCCTTTGTAAGGAAGAGCTTGCCGTCGTCGACTGTTCCTCAGCGATGATTGTCTTACTTTTCACCATAGCATCAGATGTAGAACAGTCAAGAACTGTGATTGAAACCCAAAAATAGTAGAAAGCCCTCCTTCTAGCGCCAATGTTAACGCCAAGATCTTTCTACACACCCTAATCACCCAAAAGCGTGTCTAACCCTACACAATAAACAAGTTAATACCAAAAGCTTGACAGCTTGGACCGTCGGGGGATAGCTCCGGCGTGAGAATCAGTATAGGCTGACACAAGGTTTAACAATGAAGGTTTTGTAAGTCTAGTGTGTGAGTGATAAAATGTATCTTACCTCCTCTTGTGAAGTGCTCTGTACTCATATACTCATTCCACCGCCTTGCATGCAGCTCACACAAAGTGATATCAGCTAATTGTATGCAAACCACCTGCTGGTCATATTCATATCCCCCACTAACCAAGATTAAGCCAAATCCTCACCAATTATGGTGTTGGGCTCACACCCCAACACCTGTCCATTAATAATATTCGGCCCAAGCCCAAATATATCCTCATTTAAGTAATAATCCAATACTCCAAAGGCCCAATCCAGGGTGGCTCAATAGGCCCAAATATTCATGGGCCAACAATAATAATTATGAGATTGTTCTATTTATTACACATTTCTCTAAAAAAATTACCACTAATAGTTATCCATGTGATTGACAATTAAAATGTAATTAAGCATGTTTATCTCAATGAAATAAACATAAACATTTGCAATGTATATCATTTTTTCCTATTAATTTTGTTTTAAAAGGAACATTAAGTTTTAGTTTATATCTAATCAAAATATGTACTATAGTACTAGTATTGGTTAAGTTTTGCATTGACACTCCCTGATAATATTAGGTTATTGGCCCATCAATCAGACTGGGTGATGGCATATATGCTTTATTTTCTTCGCCCAGACTGTATGGAGTGGCAGATAAGCCCAGTGTTTTATTTTCTAGAATTTGTCGTATTACCTTCGAACTCGATTCGTACTTGCTCAATTAAAAATTCGATTCAAGCTCGACTCGAAATATAAATAAGTCAAATATGAACACATTTTAAAGTTTGATAGAATCTCCTTAAATTATAATTTTTTTATTGATATTCAGATCATATTCGTTTAAAAAAGTTCAAACTGTACGAGTTCGATTTGTAATAGTGTGTAGCTAAATGAATTTTAATTAAACTTTATTTTATAAAACAAATCTGAGCAATTAAACACCCTTAATTACCTCCCAAACAGATATGAGAACTCAAGAAAATATACAATAGATAAGTGTTCTCAAAAAACAGAAGATACAATACAATTCATTGATAAAAATTTGATTCCAACAATCTGATCCGGGGTAGGGTTATCGAAAATGTTGAGGCACACCATAAGGAGAATTCTAGGGTTAGGGTTACGATAGGAGATGCTTTTGGTGGAGACGCAGATTATGCCTCGAATCTACCACGAGAGGGTGGTGGACCATTACAATAACCCACAAAATGTCGGTTCATTTGACAAATCTGACCCTACGGTCGGCACGGGTCTCGTAGGAGCGCTGGCTTGCGGTGATGTGATGAAACTTCAGATAAAGGTCGATGATAAGTCCGGAAAGATCGTTGATGCCTGCTTTAAGACCTTCGACTGCAGCTCTGCCATTGGTTCTTCGTCCGTAGGTCTGCATAGTATACACCTTTTATTGATTTGAATATATATATATATATATATATATATATATATATATATACACACACACACACACACATGAATAGGACGATGTATAATTGCCAAAAATATATGATTGTGTTTTTATTTTGGGAATAATTTTGTCAAGATTTGTTAACTGTGATGACTTTTTATGTGAAATACGTTCATACGGAAGTAAGGTGAACATTAATAGTGTTTTTGACGTTTTCTAAATTTTTCTCTTTTTTTGTGCTTTTTCTTTTTGTGCTTTTTTTTTGTTGGGTTTGTGGTATGTTATAAAATAATAGAGGCTTTCCCTTCAAAACCAAAAGTTATAAGTTCCTTTGGCATTAGCTCCAAATCTCAGTATTAACTAACCAAATCCTTATATGGTCATCCACACACATAAACGGTGTGTGCTAGCTGACACTTGTTGATGATGCCTGATGACTGATGATCTGTTCTTTTTATAATAGAGCATTTCAATTCTCATTACTAATAAATAGGAGATTACTATCATTAGATTTTACTGTGGAAAAGTTACTAGCAATCTTTTCATTTTGTCATACTTGGTCGTGAATAAGCAGCTAATTTTTTTCCTTACCACATGTTTTCACTAAACTTCTAGAACTAATTTGTATATAATGCTTTAACCTTTCATTAGTGTGTTTTGATCTCTGTGTAATCTAATATTTATCTGTTATTTGTAGCTACTGAATGGGTGAAGGGTAAACAAATGAAGGAAGTTGTATCTATCAAGAATACGTAAGTTTTGCTCCTTTAATTGGTGATGTTTTCTGTTTATTTCAGCCGTATAAGAATCTGTCCTGTTTTGTTTACCTTTTTTTTTCTGATTAATGTCTAATTGCCTCTTAGCAAATTTCATAGTTCTAGTTTTGGGTTTAGTGTTTCCTTTCATATTAACGAACATGATATAAAAAATTAATCTGTACAAAATTAAAATGACTACATTTTCACCTCCTTGTGGATGTTGCAACTTGCAAGTTCTATTCAAAATCAGACGCACTCGGTGCTTTAGAGAAAGCTATATGAAGGTCATGCTTTTGAGTTGAGGAGAACTGATTTGCCCATAAATCTTTCTGGTTCCTTTTATGACTACTTGTGAAATACCTTAGCAGATGTGATATGTGACTTCTTACTTTAAATGCGCAACTTACTCTGTATTTATGTAAAGAGTGAAATGAAGCAGGATGGATAAGCTAACTGATTAATAATTGTTTTAATTTTTGTACTCCACAAATTATTCCCTTGATATTACTTGTGTAATTGTAAATTTTTAGCAGTATATTTTTCTTTTTAACCTTCATATTATATTGTTTATTAAAAAATTGGTTTTAGGGTGTTAAGAAGCTTATATCACCTATGAACATAGTTAAGTTAACTTATTATATAACATATAAAGTTAAATAAAATGATGAATCTAACCACTTATGCACTATATGATGGTGTAGGGTTATTTTAACAAGGTTATGCTTATAGTTTAGTATACTAAACATCAAGGCAAGTCTTCTAACCTATCTTGTTATTTATACAAGTCTTCGAACCCTGTGTATTCGTTAAACAAGATTCCTATCTTGAATTGCTTTTGATATGATATACCAAACCAAAACTTGAATTTACCACTTATTGTAATGTTATTGCTATAGCTTCAGCATAACTAAGAAATGAATTGTTTATTCCTATGATATTGTTTATTGAGCATAAACTGTTGTGTCAAACCAAATTGCTTTGGTAAGACATCCTATTCTGAAGTTGTGTATCCCATAAGGGATCGAGATTTGGTAAATAATATATTGACATTTGGGTGCATTTGAGCACCAGTAGGATGAGATGCATACTCCTAGGATATTGAATAGGTTGATCTCCTATCACATATCTAAACAAAGTTTCTAAGTCTGTGTGAGTGACAAAAATAAAAAGTCCAGAAATAGTTGAAAAAGAAATTCCAGAAATAGTAGCAACTATAAGTTAAATTTTGAATTGTTATACTTCTTCAAATTATATATTGTTATAAATATAGAACCTGCTGAGCATGTCATAACTCACTCTTGCAAATTATTCCCTTTGCAATGTTAGATGATAAAACCGAAACATATGGGATGCATAATGGAAAGAAGCTATACTTAGATTAGTTTAAATTACTGTCTAGCTGAATGTAATACTTTGTATTAAGAAATTCTTTATGAAGAATCATGTAATCGAACCTTAATATATGATATATAACATCTTTTATTTCCGAAACAGTGTTTTCTTTACATATATAGATGTAATTAGAATTTTCAAATTTAGTTTGAGATCCTTGGAAACTATTTATCTGAGTGAGGGAATTGACAACATGGATTGTTCATGTTGTTGTTGATACTCTGAATTTCAGATAGATAAGTACTATCGATACGATAGTGTAATTCGCATAGTATAGACTATACATCTGAGTGAGAGTATTAGTAATATGGATTGTTAATGTTATTACTAGTACTCTGGATTTTGGATAGATAGATACTATTTGCAGATACAGTCCATACATCTAAGTGAGGGTAATAAAAAAAACGATAGTTCTGACGAGAACTATTATCTGTTATGGGATATTGTGAACCTTGGATCTATGAGAATTGTATCTTGTAATAATTGTATAGTCACTCGATTAGATATAAGCATAAAATCAGATACCATGGGAGTATAGATTTAAATACGTTATATTAATCAATTAGTCGTGATCACCAAATCGGATAACGCGGGCGTATAGATTTAGGGGCGTCACAAAATGGTATCAGAGTAGTTAAGGCTATAGATATAAAGAAGAGGTTTCTTTGTATATAGTCTTCGAGTCCGTAAAAATATTAACTTACACATAAAATAACATTAAAAACTTTATGTTTTATGTAAAATTTTGTAATTATAAAGAAGTTTTGTTTTATAGAATGACCAACTCCAATGCTGAGGAAATGTCGATAGTAAATAATCCACCACAAATTGAGACATTTATAGATAGTGCTACAGAGGATGGAGAATTGTTTCATGATCAACAACTGTTAAATGCTGAGGAAGAGGAGGATCCAGTAGCAGGACAATTAATGAGGATACTATATAAGATAAGGTAAAATAAATGAAGGAATTGATGATAGAAATGGAGAATTATTAGGTATAAAATTTATTCAATCAAGTGTGTTTATATAGGAAGCACCATTATTGTTTGTCAAGAAGAAGAAGAGTGAAGTGTTGAGACTTTTGTTCGACTATAAGTAGTTGAACAACGTAATGATTAAAAGTAAGTACATATTGTTTTGATTGAAGTTCTTTTTGATCATTAGAAGGATCATATTAAAAGTTAAGGATAGCGTTGAAATACTAAAAATGGAAGAAGTTGTGCACTAAATTAAATTCTTTTGAATTTTGGTTGAGAGTAAGTTAATTTTGGGTCTTTAAAGACATGATGTATCCATAGAATTGATAAGATAGATAAGTGTTGAGTAGTAAAATATACCTTCTATAAAGGTAGTATGATTGTAAGCATAATGTTTCTGAAGCCAGGTGGGAATATCAGTAACTATCCAAGATTTTATTTGTAATTTAAAATATTTATTAAATTATTTGAAATTTTAATAAATATTTTATTGATATAGTTGTTGTTTGTAGGTATTTGTGAATTAAATTTATTAGATAATACTCTAATTTAATTTAATAGTTAAAGAGTTGTTAAAGATTACATGAATGGTTATATTGTTGTTTTAATTTAATAATCGAAAATGGTATATTAATTTATTAAATAAAAATTATAATGAGATTATAATTTTGTGATAATTGAATTAAGTGGAAAATTTATTTAGTGTATGCTTTAACTGTGGCCAGGAGGGTCACATTGCTCCAAATTGCAATCAACCCAAGAAGAATGTTTGCTACACCTGTGGGTCAAAGGATCATTTTGCTCGCGAATGCCCTAAGAAGAAAGATGGAGAGACAACAGGAAGCAAGGGAGGTAGCAGCGGAGGTACATTGACCATTGCTAGACCAACATAATCAAATAAGCCCACAGCCAGAAGCTTCAACATAACAGTGCAAGACGCGGTGCAATCAAAAGATGTCGTGTCAGGTATTATCCCAATCAATGATATAAATGCATATGTATTATTTGGTTCAGGTGCTACTTGCTCGTTTATATCTGGTGAATTTGCTAAGAGGTTGGAATTACCTAGTGAAGAGTTGAATTTCCCTTTACACATAGAAATTTCGAATAGGGAGGTAATTCCTGTTAAATTTGTATTCAAGGATTGTAGGGTGAATATTAAGGGGAATATTACGACAATAAATTTAATCCCAATAAAACTTGGAGAGTTTGATGTTATATTGGGAATGGATTGGCTATTCAATTATAGAGGAATAATTGATTACCAAAAGAAATGTGTAAACCTTATGACTCCGTCAAAGGTAGTTTTCTACAGTAACAAATCGCCTAGACAAGCGAGATGTCTGATGATTATGCAGGCCTAGAAGTTGTTGAGTCAGGGCTGTATAGGGTACCTAGCTTACATAGTCAATACTCAAAAGAAGAAGGGTGTGAAACTGGAAGAGATACCAGTGGTTAGGGATTTTATGGACGTTTTTCCAGAAGATTTGCCAGGACTTTCGCCTGACAGAGAAATTGAGTTCGTGATTGACTTAACGCCAGAAACTGCTCCAATATCGAAGGCCCCATACAGAATGGCTCCGGTAGAGATGAAGGAACTGATGGTACAACTGTAAGAGCTGTTAGATAAGAAGTATATTCAGCCAAGCGTATCACTGTGGGGAGCGCCGATGTTATTCGTGAAGAAGAAGGATGGGTCAATGCGTCTTTGCATTGATTATAGGAAATTAAACAAAGTCACTATTAAGAATAAATATCCATTGACAAGAATAGATGACTTGTTTGATCAATTAAAGGGTGCTAGATACTTCTCAAAAATAGATTTGAGAAGTGGGTATCATCAATTGAAAGTAAGGAAGGAGGATGTACCGGAGACGACATTCAGAACTCGGTATGGACATTACGAGTTTCTGGTAATGTCTTTTGGTTTGACCAACGCCCCTGCTGCATTCATGAATTTGATGAACAGGGTATTTAAACCATTTATAGACAAGTCTGTGGTGGTATTTATCGATGATATTTTGTGTACTCCAAATCTCAAGAACACGTGGAACATTTACGTTTGACGCTGGAGACACTAAAAAAAGAAAAGTTGTATGTGAAATTTTCTAAATGTGAATTTTGGATGGAACGTGTATAATTTCTCGGCCATGTAATTGACAAAGATGGGATTTTAGTGGATCCATCAAAGGTTGAAGCTGTGATAAATTGGGAACAACCCAGAACTCCATCAGAAGTAAGAAGTTTATTAGGATTGGCAAGTTATTACAGACGGTTTATTCAGGATTTTTCCAAGATTGCCACTCCATTGACAAATTTGACGAGAAAAGCTATAAATTTTGTTTGGATGGAAAAGTGCGAAGAGAGTTTTAAGGAATTAAAGAAGAAGCTTAGTGTGGCACCTGTGTTGTCATTACCTGATAATACTAGAAACTTTATGGTGTATAGTGATGCTTCACATAAAGGATTGGGTTGTGTCCTTATGCAAAACGGTAAAGTCATTGCGTATGCATCAAGGCAATTAAAAGAGTACGAGAAAGGGTATTCGACTCATGATTTAGAGTTGGCAGCAGTAATATTTGCTCTGAAGATATGGAGACATTATCTCTACGGAGAGAAGTGTGAGATCTACACAGACCATAAGAGTTTGAAGTATATTTTCACACAGAAGGACATGAACATGCATTGAAAGAGATGGATGGAATTAATTAAAGATTATGATTGTGAGATCTTTTATTATTCGGGTAAAGCAAACGTGGTTGAAGATGCCTTGAGTAGGAAGGGTCGTGAGAAGTTGATGTTGTTAACCAACTAGAAGGAGCTCATTTCAGCAATGAAAAGGTTAGAGCTGGAAATAAAATTTCTAAAAGAAGCCGATGAACGACTATTCCAGATAGAAGCTAGTCCAACGTTGGTAGACAAGATAAAGAATGCTCAACTACAAGATGAAGAATGCAGAAAAATAAAGGAAAGTATGGTCAAGGGTAGTGAGGTGAAGTACAAGGTTGATACAGAAGGAATGCTAAGATTCGAGGGACGAATTTGGGTGTCAACAGTACCGGATATTAAAGAAGAAATCTTGTCAGAGGCTCATAATTCAAGATATTCGATTCATCCGGAAAGTATGAAAATGTATCAAGATTTGCGGTGACATTTTTGGTGGCCAAATATGAAAAGAGATGTTGCAGAATGTGTTGCGAAATGCTTGACGTGTCAGAGAGTAAAAGCAGAACATCAGAGGCCAAGCAGATTACTTCAACCGTTGGAAATACGAAAATAGAAGTGGGAGCATATCACAATGGATTTTGTGGTAGGTCTTCCAACGACTCAGAAAGGATACGATGCGATATGGGTGATAGTGGATAGATCAATGAAATCAGCACACTTTTTGCTAATAAAGATTAGATTTAATCTCGATCAGCTGGCAAAACTGTACGTCAAGGAGATCGTCCCAAGGCATGGAGTTCTAATAGCAATTGTATCAGATAGAAATCCGAGGTTCACATCAAACTTCTGGAAGAAACTACAAGAATGCATGGAAACACAATTAAAGATGAGTACGGCATACCATCCGCAAACTGATGGTCAAAGCGAACGAACAATCCAGACGTTAGAAGATATGCTTAGAGCGTGCATCATGGATTTCAAAGGAAACTGGGATGATCATCTACCGTTGGTAGAATTTACATACAACAATAGTTACCACGCAAGCATTGACATGCCGCCATATGAGGCATTATACGGCAGGAAATGCAGAACTCCACTATGCTGGGATGAAATTAATGAACGTCAACTGCTAAGATCGAAACTGGTACAACAAACCGCTAGAGTTATCAAACTCGCCAAAGCAAGACTGGTAGCTGCTCAAGATAGACAGAAGAAATATGCTGATCAACACAGACAAGATCATAAATCCGACGTAGGAAATTTTGTTTTTCTGAAAGTTTCTCTTTGGAAGGGAAAAATTCATTTTGGCAAGAAAGGAAAGTTAAGCCCAAGGTTTATTGGACCTTTCGAGACACTGCGAAGAGTGGGAGAAGTGTATTACGAGGTAGCTTTACCTCCAAAATTAGAACATGTTCACAATATTTTTCATGTGTCGGTGTTGCGACCGTATAAACCCGCTTACAAATATATGATCGCATATAAACCATTACAATTTAGTAAAATTTTTTCTTATGAAGAGGTTCTTATCCAGATAGTCGACAGGAAAGAACAAGTGCTCAGGAATAAGGTGATACCTTCTGTGAAGGTGATATGGAGAAATCATAATGTCGAAGAGGCTACGTGGAAACTCGAAGAGAAAATGATGAAGAACTACCACGAGTTATTTCTTTAATCTGTGTCTTCGATTTTGGGGATAGAATCTTTGTAAGGAGGGAAGAATGTGACGAATGTATTGTTTGAGTTGTGATTTTGGGGACAGAATTCTTGTAAGGAGGGAAGGATGTAACAATCCAAGATTTTATTTGTAATTTAAAATATTTATTAAATTGTTTGAATATTTTAATAAATATTTTATTGATATAGTTGTTGCTTGTAGGTATTTGTGAATTAAATTTATTAGATAATACTCTAATTTAATTTAATAGTTAGAGAGTTGTTAAAGATTACATGAATGGTTATATTGTTCTTTTAATTTAATAATCGAAAATGGTATATTAATTTATTAAATAAAAATTATATTGAGATTATAATTTTGTGATAATTGAATTAAGTGGAAAATTTATTTAGTGTGTTTATTGGATATGGAAATCTAAATAAATAATATGAGATTATGAGTTATAGTATAAATGATTTATTAAAATAAATTAAAGTAGTTTAAATAGATTTGCTCAAACAAGGCTTAAAGGTATTAAGTCTTTAATTTTTAAAGTGTTTTGCCAAACAAAGCCTTCTGGCTTTTGAATTTTAAATTTTGAATTATAATTATATTAAATAAAATATATTTTATAACTGATGAGTGCTTAAGTTTTGTAACTGTTGTTTTAAGTGTGTGTATAATGGCTTGGCTATTAGTTTTATTCTTACGCATAGTAATAGTTGGCCTATACTGATATTAAGGAGAAAGAATAAGAAAATTTCAGAGGATTAGATAGAGTTTGAGAGAAAGTCTGTGATTCCAAAATAATTATTTGTGGTTAGCAAGGATTGTTCAAGTAATTGAAGGTATTTTTCCATGACCTTGATATTATATATAGATGTAGGTTCTACGTTATGTATTTCAAGTCTCTGTGAATCCAAATTTTCTTAAATTGTTGTTATAAACTGATTACTTGTGATTGTATGTGGTTGTGATGATTAGAACTAGTATTTAGATAAGAATTGGTATACTAATTACGGTTAAAAAGAAAGAAACTTATTTACAGTACATGCTTTTACATATGGCTCGTGAAAGTACCAAATTTGGTGGTTAATTTGTAAACCAATCTGTAAATTGAGCCTTGAATATGTTAGTTCATTAAGAAACGAAGAGAACGTAGTTTGAATGGGTTAATTTGGACAAGAATTGTGATCAGAATGATGATTTTTGTAAAGGATATCAAAAATGGTGTTTTTGTATAAAACATGGAATTTAAAGGATTTAAATTAGTTGTAGTTGTTGTTTAATTGTACAAAGTTAGTGTATATGTGAGGAATCATGTTTGTATGAGCCCTATGGCAACTGGGTATGCTTAATTTACTGTTTTGTGGATGAAATTCGTGTTAGTTGGCTTAGAATAGAGTTGAAACTCGCGTTCTACAAAAACTTGTCATGGTGCCGAGCGTGGGTGCGCTGTCGCGCTGGCGCGCCGGGCTATAAGGTAATTACGGCGCGGTCGCGCCAGTAGTTAGTCAGACCCAATGAAGTCTGCTACTTCTGCAAACTATGGACACCCATTGTAACTTGGTCTAATGTTATGTTAATGTGAGAAACATGTAATGAAGAGGTTAAAACAGAATCATATCATGTGGTTAGTAATTCTAAAATATAAAATTAGTAAGTTGTGAAAATGATATGTTATGATTTAAGAAACTTAATGAATAATGAATAAGTATTGTGAAATTAACACTTGTGATTCTGAAATGTGTATGGTAATGTAGGACTTGTACTAAAATAACAAGTTTAACTAGAAGTGAGTGTTATTTTAGAAAGTGAATGTTAGTATATCTAATAGATATTGTGATTCTAATAATATGTGTAGGTGAACGTGAGTTGTAAATTTATAGCTTATGCACGAGGCAAGTTTCTTACTCTCAAACTTTGATTGAGCAAGTTCTTTATTCATGAACTTTATTTGAGCAAGCTATAACCCTAACTTTGTTCGAGCAAGTTTTTAATTCTAATTATTGTTGATCTTCTCTAACTTGTTTATAGTTAAGCAAGTTTCTTAAGTTTCATTCCTTTATAATGAATGCAACTTCTTGAACTTTAGTCTCTAATATTGAGCTGTGTAATTTTAAATTACTTTGCACAAGTTATTATCATGTTAAGCAAGTTTTTATTTTCACCTTGCTATCAGTTAATGTATGTTCAGTAATTTAATTTCTAATTTGACAAGATCATAGCCCTAGCTTTTTATTGTTTAAGCAAAGGTTTATCATTTTATTCAATACTTATGCTTTCTAGTTATTTCCAAGCATGAGTTTAATATATAGGCGGTTCACCTATGATTCTCAATTGTTCTATATTATGTTGTTATTGATCAACCGTAGTGTTATCAAATTTTGTTGATTCAATTAATCCTTTAGTTGATGATCCTGAAACTCTAAATTACCCTTGAAGTTTATCCAACCCAAACTTTCTTTGGTGCGGACTTGTACTCTAAAACTGAGAAGAACAACCCTATTTTAGGGGTACGCGATGTGTTTAGATGTTTGTGCACAATACATGGTACGAAGGGCTGATCCCCCTAAGTACGTTAAGTCCCTACAGTATAACTATTTAGGTTAAAATTAAAAGATTACTTGTAACCGTGGACATAGTTCGTGGTCTTATGACCCTCAAATATATTTCATATTTTGATTCCAATTTTTGGTTATCATTGATAGAGTATTAGTCAGTTTTTGTAAGACCCCAACTTTTATAAATAAAGATGAATTTTCTATAAATGTCATTTTTGAATATTATGGAGTTAATTTGATATAATGTTATAGTTGTGGGTAATATTTATAAATTTTGCAAAGTACGCAAGTTGTTATATAATATTCAATTGGTCGGGGAATATTCGTTTTAACAGGGAATATTCGTACAACGACACAATCATTGGTGGACCCCACAACAGAATTATTGTCGGATTGAGAAAACGACAAAAATATTTTATTAAAAATAACGGTGGAAATTTTACCATTGTTACTGTTGAACTACTCGGTAGTAAAAGTACAGTAATACGTGTGGTTGCATAGTAGCACACGGTATTGATTATTAATGCTTATGTGAGAAGTCACTCAGTTTAATTCAATTATTGTCAGTTAATAATATGAATTATTTAGCGATAATGACGTTTTGTTTTATTCGTATTATTAACGTAATAAAACAGAAACATCTTTTTATATAAAACAGAATATTTTATTAAAGTTATTCTATAAATAGAATATATTATATTTTATTTAAAAGATTTTTCTTTAAATATGGACCGTCAGATTAAAGTAATCAATCTGGACCGTTCATGGATTAGTTACTATGCATTCTATTTTTCTATAAATAGCAGCTCATTCCTTCATTATTTCTTACGAATTCACTGAACTCTATAGAGAAAAACTATAGAGAGAAACTATAGAGAGAGAGAAGAAGAGTATTCTGCTACTTAACTACTTCCTTATTTCAGCTCGTCTTTAAAACGGTAAGGGGTGTTATTCTTTCTTATTCATGAAGAGAACTGTTGTTATTCCATTTCTTATTATTCTGTTGGAATAACCTGTATACGTGGTCTACCCTATACTTGGTGACATTCTTCTATTATTCTGTTGGAACATCCTGTCTGTGTGTTTTACACCGGACCTGGTTCCGTTTTTATTATTATTCTGTTGGAACATCCTGTCTGTGTGTTTTACACCGGACCTGGTTCCGTCTTGTTATTATTCTGTTGGAACATCCTGTCTGTGTGTTTTACATCGGACCTGGTTCCATTATTTATTATTCTGTCGGAATATCCTGTCTGTGTGTTTTACACCGGACCTGGTTCCATTATTTATTATTCTGTCGGAATATCCTGTCTGTGCGTTTACGCCGGACCTGGTTCCATTATTTATTATTCTGTTGGAATAACCTGTCTGTGCGGTCTATCGCATGCATGGTGATTTCTTTTGTTATTCCATTCTTTATTATACTCAGCTGGTTAAGTTTTGACTTCTATACTCCATGAAATTTGTGGAATATCCTTGACATTTGTGCTTCATCTAGTATCTATTCATGAAAATATTCTCCTGATCATTCTTGAATTTTACTCCACAAAGTAGTATCATGTTGACAATTTGGACGTTGTTAATTCTTGGATAAATTAATTCTTGAACTTGTTTTATTGAATTCTTATATCATTGTCATCATCCTCATATTTATATTTTGTTGAAAGTCATCTGTGGCCTGTAGTGCATAGATGGACTTGGTATGATTATGACCAGGGATTATTCGGTGTAATCATGACCGTAATGTTACAAATGATGTGGTAAAAGTCCCCATTGGCCCGTAGTGCATTGATGGACAGTTGTTGGCATGATCATGACCATTAATGAATATACGAATATCCTTGGCCGTAGTGCAGGGGTGATTCGATGATGTGGATTATTTTATTACGCTGAGTCCCAGCGATCACAGTGTTGGAAAATCTTTTAAATCATAAAAGATAGTAGAGTTTATTTTCTACTTGACTCTCTTAATGGATATCTTGTTCCGCTACAGTTAAACTTGATGTCTATTATATTTTATCAGTTTAACATTGTTGAAGGCTAATGATAATTTATTCTGCATTATCTTAGTCATAATATTTCTTACTGGGCTAGTTGAGCTCACCCTTTCTTTCACTGTTCTCTTCAGGAAATGAGAACGTAGCTGGGGCAAGTCGGGGAACGGAGTGATGGTCCGAATGATAGTATTAGTTAGTAGTCCTCACTATTCTATGTAATGGTGTGTTAATAAATGTAATGAGGACTCCTTTTGAGTATGAATACTCTCTAGAAGATAATATTTGTATTCAAACTCACAGTTTATGTTTTGTCGTATTGTACACGACAGTTGTATTAGTAAGTTGTATTTGTATTTTGTACTATGTATCTGACGACCCAAGATGGGTGATGTATACCTAATTTTGGGGGCGTCACAGTTTTGATGAACCTATTCATTAACAGTTATTATTCTCTTGTTGTTCATTTCTATATCTAGTGAGCATTTGTTTTGCTCATTCTTGCATAAATATAATTATTGCAGCTAAGGTTGAGAAGGTCAATGAACCTACTACAAAAAAAGGAAAAGGAAAAATGTACAAGTGATGAAGACTTGTAATTTGTTGGCTTTTATGTTAATGGACTTTATTTAAATGATGTGATGTAACTATTTTTATTTTCGCACTTGATTTATGTTAAAGGTTAGATAACCTGTGAGACTTTTTGATTTAATGATGTAACCCTTTAATGGGAGGATTTATGGTTTAAATGTTATCATATTTGGGTAGATAGTATGAATGTATGAAAAGTGAACACCATGTCTTAGGGGAATGAAGTACCCAGATTTGGGGGTGTCACAATATCAAGATATAGATGAAGAATAGTTATTCACATCTTTTCATTGGTAATGTGTATCGTGATTCTGAGGACAGAATCCTTATAAGAGGGGAAGAATGTAACGATCGAGAAATTTCACTTAGTTTAAAATTTAAGTTTTGAATATTATTTGTATGGTGTGTTTAAGTGTCATTTTATAACCTATGATGGTGATAATATTGTAGTATTTTTGTTGCATACAATAATAAATGATTAAGAATTTTGAAGATGAAAATAAAAAATTTTAGAGAAAGTTTGCGTTAAAACACTATTTACGTGAAGAACGATACGAGTTAGGTTTTGACCCTAGGTTCTTTTGAGAGATCCATACGTCATAATGACTTTCTGTTTCAAGATCAACCGGTAATACGTCATGAAAAGTTGTATTGTCCAATAAAAATTTTCCTCCGAAAAACGTCGTGCTTGACACGTCATGCTAAAAAAATTTCTTGCGTTTTCGGTCTTTTCAGTATATTTGTTTTGCCAAGCTGCTTTGTCGTGCTTACACTTACAAAATGCATTATCGAGCTTGGTTTCAAGCTGCTGTGTCGAGCTTGGTATATATATTTTTGGTGGCAAGCTGTTGTGTCGAGCTTGGTTGCAAGCTGCTATGTCGAGCTTGGTGGATATTTTTGGTGGCAAGCTGTTGTGTCGAGTTTGGTTACAAGCTGCTGTGTCGAGCCTAGTAGATATATTTGGTGGCAAGCTGCTGTGTCGAGCTTAGTTGCAAGCTACTGTGTCAAGCTTGTAATAACCCGATATTTTCTATATAATTAAATCAGAAATTTTGCGTATTATTTTATTTTTATAAAGGTGGGAATATATGTGCTAGGTAATGTGTATGTACATATGTGATAAATAAAAATATATTTATTACATGAATAATTATAAATAATTTTAGTTTAGAATTATTGATCATTATAAAGTATATTCTTATAATAATTAATTTTATAGTAAAAATAATTTTATTATTTATTTTCTATGAAAATAGGATTATTATATTATTTAAATAATATATGAAATGATTATTATAATAAATATTTTTTATATTAATTTATTCAAATTAGTTAAGTTAATTATTTTAACTTAATTAATAATGGTATGTATATGAAAGATAAATCAGATATGAAATCCAAACCCTAATTCTAGATTTTGACTAAGGAATGAGAATAATAATATTATATTAAATATATTAAAGTGCTGTAAATGTGTACTGTATGTATAGAATGATAATGGTTGGTAAATTATGGTGACAGTAGAATATATAATTACGTTAAGGTGATTAAGGACGATTATTATTATAATTTAATCTTAATTAGGGAAACCCTAACTATTAAAAGCACTAATAGCAAATTAGAAAACCTAATTGCTAACCCTAATTGCTTATTATAAACCCTAATTGCTAATTTAGTAAGCTTTATGTTAATTAGTGAATACCTAAACCTAAATTCCTAGTATAATGTAATTAGAATATCTAAATTAATTTAGAAAATCCTAATTTGTAATTTAGGAAACTAAAATTTTCCTTTTTAGCCCTAATTGGAAAATGCTAGAAAATCAATGCACGAGACCTTAGGGTTAAACCCTAAGGGTCAAACTCTAAGGGTTAGACAAATGGCAAGATTGCATTAAAACTACAAGGCTATGGACCACAATGCCCTTTTGCACATTCTTTAATTGTTGCTTGTAGATCTAGCTAAAACTTTAGTGGTTCAACCACTCTTGACTTTCCTTGTGACTAAATATAACATATATCAACCACAAATCATCAGCACCTCATTGCATACAATATATATATAGAATTAGAGAGAGAAAAATCATTTTCAAGCCCATTTGTTCATCACACTCAACCAAAACAATCTCAACTCCAAACCTACGAAATTCCATTGCTAGATCAGTCACAAAACTAGCCCCACTAACACCCATAACAAAATTAGTAGCCAAGAATCAGAATTTGGTCATAAAGGTATAAACCCTAACCAAGAAATCTGAACTTTGATTCCATGTTGGATCTTATGTTTTAATGTTTAAACATGTTGTATGTAGTGTATATAGATGATCTGGGTTGATTGATGTTAGATCCATAACATCCATATGCTCGGATTTGAAGTTTTTCAAAATCTGGAAATCTGGAAAAATGATGTGTGACAACCGAATGTCAGACCTTTTAAATCTTTGTCTGTTTATGATTTTGTGTGTTTTATGTTTTAGACTTGTAGTTTGCCATAAGGACTTTAATCTGGACTTGAAATCATGCTTAGATTAGATCCAGATTATAAGATATTCATGGTTAAAAACCGTTGACCGAGCTTGACCAAAGAGTTACTGGGTAACCTAGAAACTCAAATCCAGTGTCTGACAACGTTTTTAATCGCCTTGGTCTACCAGATGTTATGAGCTTTGTTGATGTTATTGCATCTAGATTGTAGTGTGTTATCTGGACTCTAGATACATGTTTTTAAATCCCACAAACAATCAGTAGATCGAGCATAGTAAATGGTCAAACTAGGCCAGTCGATCACGGGTAGCATTTCTGGAATTTCCAGAAACCGCAAGAACATGCATTCTGACAGGCTTTGACCGAATCATAACTTATGATTGTGTTGTTGTTGAACTGAGATGCTAATATATAAATGTTCTATGACATGTGTACTACAGACTTGAACCTTAAGAACAGCATATTGATGACCAGAACCTAGATTAAATTGAGCGAGAAAGTGCCTACTCGAACTGCCTGGGTTTCTGGGTTTCTAGGTTACCTAGAAAATCCAGAAACGTTCTGACAGTGACTTTGGAGGCTTGGATCTTCAAAGTGTGTTGTTGTACGGCCCAGATTGTTGGTGATAATTGTAGTGTAGCATAAACATTACAAGATCAAAGTCTATGTTGACCCAGAAACATGATAACTGGAGAATTAAGCGTGGTCAAACCTGGCATGTTGGTAACTCACTGTCAGTGTTCTTGACCCTCAAGAACACCAACCGCGACAGAAACCGTCGCTAAAGTCTTTAGCGACGAATTTAATTATTTTAGTTTTTTAATTTCTAAAAAATTCATTAAAAATAGCAAATAATTTCTGAAAATTACAAAATTAGTTTTAAAAATTATTTTAAGTTATAAAAATTAACTTTTAATAATATGACATATTTTTCATAAATATTAATATTTATTTGGATATTATTGATATTTAATTTATTTAATAAATGTATTAAATAAATTGATTAAAAAATAATTTTATTATATCAAAAATTATTTTAAATGATAATAAATTATTTAAAAATATTTTAAGCTATAAAATATAACTTTTAATATTTTAAGATAAATTTCATTAATTATTTAATATTAATGATAATAGATTTATTTAGTAATTATATTAAATAAATTAATCAAAAATGATTTTGATATTATAAAAAATCATTTTAAATTAAAATAAATAGTTTAAAAATATTTTAAGTTATAAAATATATCTTTTAATATTTAAAGGTAAATTTTATTAATAATTCAATATTAAATGATATTAGAGTTATTTAATAATCATATTAAATAAATAGTTTAAAAATGTTATTATTAATTTAAAAATTATTTAAAAAGGATATAAATGTTTTAAAAATATTTTAAGTTATAATTAATGACTTTTAATATTTAGATAAATAATACATTAATATTTAAATATTAATGGTAATTATTTAAAAATAATTTTAATTATTTTAAAAATTATTTAAGGGTAATATTAATACTTTAAACATATTTTGAGTTATTATAAATAACTTTAATATTTTGACAATGGTTTCATTAATAATTTAATATTAATAAAATATTAATGATAATAGAATTATTTAATATTTAAACCATTTAAAAATGATTCCAGTGTTTGAAAAATCATGATAAATTATAATAATTATTTAAAAATTATTATAAGTCATTTAAAAATAATGTGACTGATATTTAAATTATCTAAATGAATATGGAATTACAGACTAGAGTTTTAGACTCGATAATTACCCGATAAAGCCGTCGGTACACCGAAAAGTTTTAGAAATTGATCTAGACTTAGATAATTTGTCTAGTTAGATGATTGTTTGTGATCCCATAACTGCTAAACCTATGTGACAATGTGATTATGTTATGTGTTGACTACAAATAGCAGTATTATGTGTTATAGTATGCTATTCTAATCGAACGAATGATCTTATTAATGATAGGTTTCAGTATAAAAGATAAAACTAAGTTGTGTAAGTAGCAGATCAGGCAAGTATCTTACCCTTTGTATTTACTTTATGCAATGGACTTGAGTAAAAAAGTTTCAGAATTATATTATCATTATGCCAGATTATTAACTCTATTGTTATCGATTATATATCCAATTATTTGAATTCATACGTCTTCTTAAATTATTCGATCATTGTTTATCAATGCAGGATTATTGTACAATCCTGATATTTATTATGTTCGTTAATTTCTAAATATGGTTATACACGTGTCCTCACTTAGATAAACATTATATTTTATCACATGTTGATACATATTAGTTAGTTTTCGGTATGTATACGTTGACTTAAAAGCCGTATAAGCTATTTGATTCGGCTAGACACAAACTTAAAAATATTGTTGAACAAGATAGAACTTTATTGTATCCAACCAAATTATTTTGGTTTGGATTCCCGACTAAGTATGAACAACCCGAACATGGGAAACTTTTGTGCGCCTAAGGTGGATATGCTGGACGAAAATATCATTCGAACATGTAGTATTGATCAATACAGGGCATAACGGGCTGATCACCCCCCGTGCCTGTAAGTTATGACGGTTTGCAGATGAAGTTCTATTTAACTTTTTTGAAAATTAAAAATAAAGTTCATAGTCTGTCGATTGCTCACCATTTATAGTCAATACGTAGTTTCAAAATTTTGATATAGAATTGATATGTTGTTATTATTGGTTCAACTTACTTCACAACTATTGATTCATTGTAGAAGTATCGTTTAAAGAAAACATTTAATCCTTTCAGCTAATATTTATTATTGCTATTACTTGCTGGGCAATTAAATGCTCATTCTTGCTTTAAATTTTAATATTTTTAGCTAAGCGTGATCAACCTAGAGGTTCAGGCAAGAATAAGGGTAAAGGAAAGCTGGTAGAATAAGTTATATGATATCTTATGTAATAATTAGACTTTATTTAGACAATGATATCTATTATTATCATGTAATGAATGTTTAAAGGTCGGATTAGACACTGATGTATGTAAATTAAGTTTAATGTTTATATTATTAGTATTATTCCACTCATAGAAATGGTATCGTGAAGCACCGAATTTGGGTTTCAAGTACCTGAATTTGGGGGCGTCACAGAGCTTGGTAGATATTTTATGGCTTAAAGACCAACATACCCTAACATAGGAAATCCTATAAATAGGCTATTCCTCCTTCATTTAAATTTGCCAATTCACAAAGTTATAATCTTAAGTTGCAAAGAAATAGTTAAAACTTGCAACTACAAGAGGTAACATCTCTAGTCATTGTTATGTTCGATTTTATTTCATTATATAGTTAATAAGCTCAAGAACATAAGTCGTTACCATGTTCGGATTTTCCAACTTCGTGCCCTTCATAAGTTCTTAAGCAAGACATTATTATGTTCAATTTATGTAATTTTATAGTAGAAATGTCAAGAACACAAGTCGCTACCATGTTCGGATTTTTCAACTCCGTGTTTCTTTATGTGTTCTTGAGCAAATCTATTATTATTTAAGGTTATGTTATTTCTTTTATAAAATTTTATACTCACATATACAAACCATTATAATGCCCAAACTATTTTAATTATGAAAACCAAAAGCTCAAGAACATAAGTTGTTACCATGTTAGATTTTTCGTTCTTCGTGTTCTTCGTATGTTCTTGAGCAAAAGGCATAAATTTTACATATGTAGGTTTATGATTTTATTATTTTTATGTTATGATGTGTTATTAAGTGTTAGAACATGTTATCCTAGCAAATTAATGCTCGTGGTATCATGTTTTACCAAATGAAATGAAGAATTGTGAACCAAAATCACAATTCTGACATTTCTGTCCATTTTCCAAAATTTTAAAATGGTAATATGCTTTTGAATGATTAAGTAAGTTCTAGATATGAAAGTTAGGAGCACGTAGGCGCAAAAATCACCTAAAATGTTTTAAAACAAAAACGTTATGTCAATTTCCGTAAAGGACGTCAAAGCTTAAAATTTCTTGGAGGCTCTCTAATTTAAGGGCTTAAAAGAGCTAGGGTGTTAAGAAGCTTATATCACCTATGAACATAGTTAAATTAAGTTATTATGTGACGCCCCCAAAATTAGGTATACATCACCCATCTTGGGTCGTCAGATACATAGTACAGAATACAAATACAACTGATTAATACATCTGTCGTGTACAATACGACAAAACATAAACTGTGAGTTTGAATACAAATATTATCTTCTAGAGAGTATTCATACTCAAAAGGAGTCCTCATTACATTTATTAACACACCATTACATAGAATAGTGAGGACTACTAACTAATACTATCATTCGGACCATCACTCCGTACCCCGACTTGTCCCAGCTACGTTCTCATTTCCTGAAGAGAACAGTGAAAGAAAGGGTGAGCTCAACTAGCCCAGTAAGAAATATTATGACTAAGATAATGCAGAATAAATTATCATTAGCCTTCAACAATGTTAAACTGATAAAATATAATAAACATCAAGTTTAACTGTAGCGGAACAAGCAATCCATTAAAAGAGTCAAGTAGAAAATAAACTCTACTATCTTTTATGATTTAAAAGGTTTTTCAACACTGCGATCGCTGAGACTCAGCTTAATAAAATAATCCACATCATCGAATCACCCCTGCACTACGGCCAAGGATATTCGTGTATTCATTAATGGTCATGATCATGCCAACAACTGTCCATCAATGCACTACGGGCCAATGAGGACTTTTACCACATCATTTGTAACATTACGGTCATGATTATACCGAATAATCCCTGGTCATAATCATACCAAGTCCATCTATGCACTACAGGCCACAGATGACTTTCAACATTTTATAAACATGAGGATGATGACAATGATATAAGAATTCAATAAAACAAGTTCAAGAATTAATTTATCCAGGAATTAACAACGTCCAAATTGTCAACATGATACTGCATTGTGGAGTAAAATTCAAGAATACTTAGAAGAATATTTTCTTGAAAAGATACTGGATGAAACGCAACTATCAAGGATATTCCACAAATTTCATGGAGTATAGAAGTCAAAACTTAACCAACTGAGTATAATAAAGAATGGAATAACAAAAGAAATCACCATGCATGCGATAGACCGCACAGACAGGTTATTCCAACAGAATAATAAATAATGGAACCAGGTCCGGCGTAAAAGCACAGACAGGATATTCCGACAGAATAATAAATAATGGAACCAGGTCCGGTGTAAAACACACAGACAGGATATTCCAACAGAATAATAATAAAACGGAACCAGGTCCGGTGTAAAACACACAGACAGGATGTTCCAACAGAATAATAAACGGAACCAGGTCCGGTGTAAAACACACAGACAGGATGTTCCAACAGAATAATAAACAGAACCAGGTCCGGTGTAAAACACACAGACAGGATGTTCCAACAGAATAATAGAAGAATGTCACCAAGTATAGGGTATTCCGCATATACAGGTTATTCCAACAGAATAATAAAGAAATGGAATAACAGAAATTCTCTTCTTGAATACAAAAGAATAATATCCCTTACCTTAAAAGAACTGGATATTGGAAAAGTGGTGTAGCAGAATACTTTTATTCTCTCTCTCTTATTCTCTCTATACTTTCTCTCTCTATAGCTTGAATGAATTCGTGAAAAATAATGAAGCCCTAGGCCTCTATTTATAGAAAAACTGAGGGTGGCTCTTGGTCTTAACGAAGGGTCAAATGACTCTTGGTCTTAACGAAGGGTCAAATGACTCTTGGTAATATTGAAGGGACAACTACTATTGACGAAAGTAATTACTATTGACCAAGGTAAATACTATTGACGAAGGTAATTACTATTGACCAAGGTAAATACTATTGACGAAGGTAATTACTATTGACCAAGGTAAATACTATTGACGACGGTAATTACTATTGACGACGGTAATTACTATTGACGACGGTAATTACTATTGACGAAGAGACTCTTAGATGATGACATATGGCCCCCCATAAAATAACCAAACTTACCACAACGTCTCAATTATTGATTTAATAATATAACATATTATACAGACGATACTATGACAATAATTTAAGAGATATGATGCAGCAATTACTGTAGCAATAATTGAGTATAGCTGAGTGACTTTTCACGTAAGCATCAATAATCAATACCGTGTGCTACTATGCAACCACGCGTATTACTGTACTTTTACTACCGAGTAGTTCAACAGTAACAATGGTAAAACTTCCGCCGTTATAAACTATCTTTGTCGTTTTCTCAATCCGACAATAATTCTGTTGTGGGGTCCACCAATGATTGTGCCGTCGTACGAATATTCCTCGACAAAAAGAATATTCTCCGACCAAACGAATATTTTATAACAACTTGCATACTTTGCAAAATTTATAAATACTACCCATAACTATTATATCAAATCCACACCATAATATAAAAAAAATTATTTCGAGAAAAATTAAATATTTATTCATAAAATCTGGGGTCTCACAATCTCCCCTCCTTATGGAATTTCGCCCTCGAAATTTACGTACGTACTTGGTATGCCAAACATGTGAGGATACCTTGACTTCACTTCAAATTCTAACTCTTGAGGTATAACCTTTAAGCATCGAATATGATCCTTCTTATCCAAGATGTTAACACGTATCTCCTCATACGTTAAATATTTCGCTATCTCGTCCGGTTCTAAATTAATAATGTGGTTCGGGTCGTCCACATATTTACGTAACATCGATATGTAAAAAAAATGTTCTGAACACGCAACATACTTGGCGGTAAAACGAGTCTTTAGGCCACAGTTCCTACTTCATCGAGGATTTCAAATGGGCCAATTAAATCGAGAGTTGAGATTTCCTCTCTTCGTCGATTCTTGCTTCTAGAATAACGCCCTCTTGAACCTTCTTCTTCACATTTATCAGCTCTGAGTATGTAGCTTGAGCGGCTTTAACTTTATCGATTAAAGTCGATTTTAATCGTATATTCGTTATCTTCACGTGGGTTCGTATATTCGCACTTGTAACCGTATACGATCTTCTACACAACGCGTCAGCTACCACGTTCGCTTTTCCACGATATTATTGAATGGTACTATCGTAATATTCAACAGCTCGAGCCAATGTCTTTGGCGCATAATACGTTCGTTTTAGTTGAAGAAATATTTGAGGGTTTAAGAAATGGGTTTTGTACTGGGGTCAATACAAAATTCAATTTTACGCTCTGGGGTAGGCTAAGAAGTCTTCAAGAATACGTCAAGAAATTTATTAACAATAGAAATATCGTTCAAAATTGTGACCCTCATCCAAGACTTGGATAACACGTCACATTGATACCTATCAACTTGCCATCGTCATTTACAACGTCTCCTACGGAAAGTCTAGCTTCGGTGCATTCCACACCAGGAAGTCAACAACGAAAGGAACGGGAATTTTTACTTATGGCTTGATACGACAATGATTGACTTTAGTGATTTGGTTACTTGAATTCGCATAATAGGTTGGTTAGGAATATGAAAGCTAACAACCTTACGAAAAGCATGATGAGCAGTTAACCAATCGTTTCCAAAAATCACATCAAAGGCAAGTATTTTCAAAGAGATAAGATCGACAGGTAACGTGGAAGTGTTGATTTGAACAAGATTTATAAATAGTGGAGGTAATGAAGATTTCTCCCAATTGACTTTAAACAGACATATCAAAGTCTAAGTTCTCCGGAGTTAACTTCAAACATTGAACATAACTAGGTGAAATAAAAAAGTGAGTAGAACCGGTATCTAACACGGTATAGACTTCGCAAGAGTTTATGACTAACATACCCGTGATAATTTTATTCAGGTTCCTCGTCACGAAAAAAAACGCTCTCTCTTAAACTACTGGCTTTGGCTTTTCTGGGACGGTCTTTGGTGCCTCCATCCTATCTGAACTTGTCTTCGGTGAACGACAAAATCGGGCTAAATGACCTTCTCTTCCACAATTATAGCATGCTTTGGATGGCACCAAGCAGTTTGGACTGATGTGTCCCTCCCCTCCGCATTTGAAGCATATGATAGGTGGTCGTTCTCCTTCCTTAACAACGGGTGCTGGTGCTGACGTATTTCCATCATTGTTGAATTTTCTCTTCTTGAAATGTCCATTCTTATTGTTTTGACCATGATTACCATTGAAGTGGTTACCATTTCTGGCATGTTGATTCCCTCCATGCTTATTGTCACCGCTTTGATGACTGTTATCACCAGTATTATCATTTTTCCGGCTGCTCTCTTTTGGTTGCGTTGACTCGTTATCGCGTTCTACTAATTGAGCCCTATTTACAACATCTGAATACAGACACAGTTTATGAGAAATAAGATATTGACGTATCTCCGGTTTCAAACCTCTTAAAAATATCCGCGTCATTCTCTCTTCATTATTCACCAAGTGGGATGCAAATCGGGACAACTCGGCAAACTTGGCTTCGTACTGCGACACGGTCATGTTGTTTTGCTCCAACTTGATAAATTCCACCTCCTTCATGTGACGAATACTTTCGGGAAAGTACTTGTCATTGAACAGTTCTTGGAACTTCTCCCAAGACATCTTGAGTGCGTCAGGCTGGGTACGTTTTACAGATTCCCACCAGTAATCTGCCTCTTCACGCAACATAAAGGTGGCAAAGGGAACCTTTTGCTCCTCGGAGCATCCCAAGACATCAAATATCTTGGTGATCTGCTTTAACCACGTCTCCGCCTTAAGTGGTTCTGGCTTTCCCAAAAACTCCGGTGGTCCTAGCTCCTTGAATTGCTTAGCGGTGACCAACCGTGAGTTGTCATTGTTTCCTCCTTCATTTTGGATAGGAGCCGCTCTCGCCCGTTGTTGCATGAATTGCTCCTTGAACTGCTTAGCGGTGACCGTCCGAGAGTTATTTTGTTGTTGCATGAATTGCATAAAGTCTCTGACCATCCCATCATTCACCATTTCATCGGTGTTATTATTTTTATGAGGATTATTGTCCTCTGGTTGCACATTACCCTGAGCATTGATCATTGGTGATTCAATAGTCTCATGTGCTTCATTGTTTATCTCAACATTTTCGGATGCCATTTGCAAATACTGCAACAAAACAAGGGTTAATTAACATATAACATATTATCCATATACTTTGACCGACCAATTAAATACCAAATAAACTTAGGTAGGTCATACTAGCGAAGGAATTCCCCGTCGCTCCCCTCCTAGTTCTATTCTCACATCTTAGCCAGGGATCATATCCCTAAGCTCTGATACCAACTGTGACGCCCCCAAAATTAGGTATACATCACCCATCTTGGGTCGTCAGATACATAGTACAGAATACAAATACAACTGATTAATACATCTGTCGTGTACAATACGACAAAACATAAACTGTGAGTTTGAATACAAATATTATCTTCTAGAGAGTATTCATACTCAAAAGGAGTCCTCATTACATTTATTAACACACCATTACATAGAATAGTGAGGACTACTAACTAATACTATCATTCGGACCATCACTCCGTACCCCGACTTGTCCCAGCTACGTTCTCATTTCCTGAAGAGAACAGTGAAAGAAAGGGTGAGCTCAACTAGCCCAGTAAGAAATATTATGACTAAGATAATGCAGAATAAATTATCATTAGCCTTCAACAATGTTAAACTGATAAAATATAATAAACATCAAGTTTAACTGTAGCGGAACAAGCAATCCATTAAAAGAGTCAAGTAGAAAATAAACTCTACTATCTTTTATGATTTAAAAGGTTTTTCAACACTGCGATCGCTGAGACTCAGCTTAATAAAATAATCCACATCATCGAATCACCCCTGCACTACGGCCAAGGATATTCGTGTATTCATTAATGGTCATGATCATGCCAACAACTGTCCATCAATGCACTACGGGCCAATGAGGACTTTTACCACATCATTTGTAACATTACGGTCATGATTATACCGAATAATCCCTGGTCATAATCATACCAAGTCCATCTATGCACTACAGGCCACAGATGACTTTCAACATTTTATAAACATGAGGATGATGACAATGATATAAGAATTCAATAAAACAAGTTCAAGAATTAATTTATCCAGGAATTAACAACGTCCAAATTGTCAACATGATACTGCATTGTGGAGTAAAATTCAAGAATACTTAGAAGAATATTTTCTTGAAAAGATACTGGATGAAACGCAACTATCAAGGATATTCCACAAATTTCATGGAGTATAGAAGTCAAAACTTAACCAACTGAGTATAATAAAGAATGGAATAACAAAAGAAATCACCATGCATGCGATAGACCGCACAGACAGGTTATTCCAACAGAATAATAAATAATGGAACCAGGTCCGGCGTAAAAGCACAGACAGGATATTCCGACAGAATAATAAATAATGGAACCAGGTCCGGTGTAAAACACACAGACAGGATATTCCAACAGAATAATAATAAAACGGAACCAGGTCCGGTGTAAAACACACAGACAGGATGTTCCAACAGAATAATAAACGGAACCAGGTCCGGTGTAAAACACACAGACAGGATGTTCCAACAGAATAATAAACAGAACCAGGTCCGGTGTAAAACACACAGACAGGATGTTCCAACAGAATAATAGAAGAATGTCACCAAGTATAGGGTATTCCGCATATACAGGTTATTCCAACAGAATAATAAAGAAATGGAATAACAGAAATTCTCTTCTTGAATACAAAAGAATAATATCCCTTACCTTAAAAGAACTGGATATTGGAAAAGTGGTGTAGCAGAATACTTTTATTCTCTCTCTCTTATTCTCTCTCTACTTTCTCTCTCTATAGCTTGAATGAATTCGTGAAAAATAATGAAGCCCTAGGCCTCTATTTATAGAAAAACTGAGGGTGGCTCTTGGTCTTAACGAAGGGTCAAATGACTCTTGGTCTTAACGAAGGGTCAAATGACTCTTGGTAATATTGAAGGGACAACTACTATTGACGAAAGTAATTACTATTGACCAAGGTAAATACTATTGACGAAGGTAATTACTATTGACCAAGGTAAATACTATTGACGAAGGTAATTACTATTGACCAAGGTAAATACTATTGACGACGGTAATTACTATTGACGACGGTAATTACTATTGACGACGGTAATTACTATTGACGAAGAGACTCTTAGATGATGACATATGGCCCCCCATAAAATAACCAAACTTACCACAACGTCTCAATTATTGATTTAATAATATAACATATTATACAGACGATACTATGACAATAATTTAAGAGATATGATGCAGCAATTACTGTAGCAATAATTGAGTATAGCTGAGTGACTTTTCACGTAAGCATCAATAATCAATACCGTGTGCTACTATGCAACCACGCGTATTACTGTACTTTTACTACCGAGTAGTTCAACAGTAACAATGGTAAAACTTCCGCCGTTATAAACTATCTTTGTCGTTTTCTCAATCCGACAATAATTCTGTTGTGGGGTCCACCAATGATTGTGCCGTCGTACGAATATTCCTCGACAAAAAGAATATTCTCCGACCAAACGAATATTTTATAACAACTTGCATACTTTGCAAAATTTATAAATACTACCCATAACTATTATATCAAATCCACACCATAATATAAAAAAAAATTATTTCGAGAAAAATTAAATATTTATTCATAAAATCTGGGGTCTCACATATTACATAACATATAAAGTTATATAAAACGATGAATCTAACCGCTTATGCACTATATGATCATGTAGGGTTATTTTAACAAGGTTACGCTTATAGTTTAATATACTAAACATCAAGGCAAGTCTTCTAACATATCTTGTTATTTATACAAGTTCTCGAACCCTGTGTATTCGTTAAACAAGATTCCTATCTTGAATTGCTTTTGATATGATATACCAAACCTAAACTTGAATTCACCGCTTATCGTAATGTTATTGTTATAGCTTCAACATAACTAAGAAATGAATTGTTTATTCCTATGATATTGTTTATTGAGCATAAACTGTTGTGTCAAACCAAATTACTTTGGTAAAACATCCTATTCTGAAGTTATGTATCCCGTAAGGGATCGAGATTTGGTCAATAATATATTGACATTTGGGTGCATTTGAGCACCAGTAGGATGAGTTGCATACTCCTAGGATATTGAATAGGATAATCCCCTATCTCATATCTAAACAAAGTTTCTAAGTCTGTGTGACTGACAGAAATAAAAAGTCCAAAAAATGGTTGAAAAAGAAATTCCAGAAATGGTAGCAACTATCAGTTAAATTTTGAATTGTTATACTTCTTCAAATCATATATTGTTATAAATATAGAACCTGTTGAGCATGTCATAGCTCACTCTTGCAAATTATTCCATTTGCAGTGTTAGATGATAAAACCAGAACATCTGGGGTGCATAATGGAAAGAAGCTATGCTTAGATTAGTTTAAATTATTGTCTAGCTGAATGTAATACTTTGTAATAAGAAATTCTTTATGAAGAATCATGTAATCGAACCATAATATATGATATATAACATCTTTTATTTTCGCAACCGTGTTTTCTTTACATATATAGATGTAATTAGAATTTTCAAATTTAGTTTAAGATTCCTGGGAACTATTTATCTTAGTAAGGGTATTGACAATATGGACTGTTCATGTTGTTGATACTCTAGATTTCAGATAGATAGGTACTATCGATACGATAGTGTAATTCGCATAATATAGACTATACATCTAAGTGAGGGTATTGGTAATATGGACTGTTCATGTTATTACTAGTACTCTGGATTTCGGATAGATAGATACTATTCGCAGATACAGTCCATACATCCAAGTGAGGGTATCCAAACACAGTAATAGTTCTGACGAGAACTATTATCTGTTATGGGATACTGTGAACCCTGGATCTATGGGAATTGTATCTTGTAATATTGTATAGTCACTTGATTAGATATAAGCATAAAATCGGATACCATGGGAGTATAGATTTAAATACGTTATATTAATTTATTAGTCGTGATTACCAAATCAGATACCACAGGCATATAGATTTGGGGGCATCACAGAGTCACCACAGATTAATAACCAGGATAATGTGCATCAGGAAGGCAATAATCCTCGTGTAAACAATAACATAGACCAAATGACGAACGATGGCACGTTTAGGAGTTTTTTAGAATTCATGCAACACCAAACGAGAGAGACTCATGTTCATAATGCAGGTGGAGTTAATGGCAACTCACGACTGGTCATTGCTAAACAGTTCAAGGAGCTGGAACCGCCAGAGTTTTTGAGAAAGCCATTGCCACTTAAGGCAGAGGCATGGATTAAGCAGATCACCAAGATATTTAATGTCTTGGGATGCTCCGAGGAGCAAAAAGTTTCCTTTGCCACCTTTTTGATACGTGAAGAAGGAGATTACTGGTGAGAATTTGTAAAATGTACCGAACCTGCCGCACTAAAGATGTCTTAGGAGAAGTTCCAAAAATTATTCAACGACAAGTACTTTCCCGAAAGTATTCGTCACATGAAGGAGGTTGACTTCATCAAGCTGGAACAAAACAATATGACCGTATCGCAATACGAGGCTAAGTTTGTGGAGTTATCCCGATTTGCATCCCATTTGGTAGATAATGAGGAGCGTATGACGTAAATGTTTCTAAGAGGTTTGAAACTCGAAATTCGTCAATACCTCATTTCTCACAAACTTTGTTTATATTCAGATGTTGTGAATATGGCTCGGTTATTAGAATGCGATTATGAGTCAGCTCAACTAAAAGGCAACGACCAACAACACGATAATAATCGTACCGGTGGCAACGACCATCAGAATAATGATAACCATCGTGGTGGAAATTATCATGCCAAAAATGGTAACCAATTCGGTGGTAATCATGACCAAGATAATAAGAAAGGTGAACTAAGTGAGAATAACTTCAAGAAGAGAAGGTTCAATAATGATGGAAAGACAGCAGCACCAGGACACGTTTCCAAGGAAGGAGAACGACCACCGGTCGTATGTTACAAATGCAGACAGGAGGGACACATCCATCCAAACTATACGCAGCAACCCAAAGCGTGTTTCAATTACGAAAGAGAATGTCACAGAGCTCGATTTTGTCCTGTAGTGAAGTTAAGTCCAGCTGGGACGGTGGCACCGAAGGCTATCCCAGCTAAGTTAAAGTTAGTAGTTTAATTGAGAGCGTTTGTCGAGGAACTCGAACGAAGTTATCACGGGTAAGCTAATCATAAACTCTTGCGAAGTCTATACCTTATTTGATACCGGTTCTATCCATTCTTTTATTGCACCTACTTGCGCTCAACATTTAAATTGGACTCCAGAGAAGTTAGACTTTAACTTATCGATTGAAACTCCGTTGGGAGAAACTTTCATTACATCCACTGTTTATAAGTCTTGTTTGATTCAAATCGGCACCCTTATGTTACCTGTCGATCTTATCTCTTTAAAAATACTTGCATTTGATGTAATTTTAGGAATTGACTAGTTAACTATTCATCATGCTAAAATTGATTATTTTTGTAAGGTTGTTAGCCTTCATATTCCTAACCAACTTGTTATGCGAATTCAAGCAACCAAACCACTAAAGTCAATCACTATCATATCAAGCCATAAGTAAAGAGCCCCGAGCCTTTATCTGGTGACTTCCAAGTCTTGGGAGGCACTAAAGCCAAACTTTTCATAGGGGGCGCTGCGAATAATGGTGGCAAGTTAATAGGTATCAATGTGAGGTGATATACAAGTCTTGGATGCGAGTCAAATTTTTGAATTATATTTCTATTGTTAATAAATTTCTTGACGTATTCCTCGAAGAACTTCCTAGCCTACCCCTAGAGCGTGAAATTGAATTTTGTATCGACCTTGAACCCGGTATGAAACCCTCAAATATTTCTTCACCCAAAATAAACGTAACATACGCCAAAGACATTGGCTCATGCTGTTGAAAGATTACGATAATACCATTCAATACCATCCTGTAAAAAAATGAATGTGGTAGCTGACGCATTGAGTAGAAGATCGTATGCGGTTACGAGTGCGACATCGTTAACACAAAGACCTATTTCGTATGATTTACAAAAAAAGGAGATAGGGTTAAAGACTCTAGGGACCCATGTGATGATGTCAAATATACGAGTAGAATAGAATTTAATCGATAAAGTTAAAGCCGCTCAAGCTACACACCCGGAGCTGATGAATATAAAGAAGAAGGTGCAAGAAGGCGTTATTCTAGAAGCAATAATCGATGAAGAGAGGAAATCTCAACCCTCGATTTTATTAGTCTATTTAAAATCCTCGATTGAGTAGGAACTGTGGCCTTTAGACTCGCTTTACCGTCAAGTATGTCGCGTGTTCATAATATTTTTCACGTATCGATGTTACGTAAATATGTGGACGACCCGAACCATATTATTGAATTAGAACTAGACGAGATAGCAGAAGACTTAACGTATGAGGAGATACCTGTTAAAATCTTGGATAAGAAGAAATATATTCTACGCTCAAAGGTTATACCTCAAGTCAAAGTTTTGTAGAGAAACCACGATGTTGAGGAAATGACCTGGGAGTTAGAATCAGAAATGAAATCAAGGTATCCTCACTTCTTCGACATACCAGGTACGTACACCAATTTTGAGGATGAAATTTCATAAGAAAGGGAGGTTGTAAGACCCAAATTTTATGAATAAAGATTTAATTTTTTTAAAATACCAGTTTGAATATTATGGTGTGGATTTGATATAATGTTATAGTTGTGGGTAATATTTTCAAATTTTACAAAGTAAGCAAGTTGTTATAAAATATTCGATTGGTCGGGGAATATTCGTTTTATCATGAAATATTCGTACGACGACACAATCATTGGTGGACCCCACAAAGGAATTACTGTCGGAGTTAGAAAACGACAGATGTAACTTTTTATAAAATTAACGGCAAAAGTTTTACCGTTAACTGTTGAAATACCCGGTGATAAAAGTACAGAAATATGCGTGGTTGCATAGTAGCACACGGTATTGTACAATATCTTTGATTATTGATGCTTACATGAGAAGTCACTTAATTATACTCAATTATTGCTATAATAATTACTTCATAGTATCTCACGTTATTGATTCAATTATTGTCATAATATTTTATATTATTAAATCAAAAATTGAGACGACAAAGTTATTCATATTATTATTTGTATTAGTGACAATGTCTAGAAAGTTCTGTCGAGGAAAGGGGTTTGGTCACCTAATTGCACGCCAATAAGGAGAAATTCTTATCAAAAACCCCTCTTTCTTGAGATTAATCTGGTTGTTAATATTGCAAGTTATAATATTAATGATGAATAATTATTGTTCAAAAATGTGTTTAGTGAAGCCAAGTGAATTGAGATAAATAAAGATGTATTTTATGAAGTATTTGTTGTAAATTTTGCTCATTACATGGACCCCCCACTTACCTATTTTTCAAAATCATCGGAGAAAGTTCTCAGTTTTATTATATATATATATATATATATATATATATATATATATATATATTATATATAATAAGTTTTATTTTATTAGATTATAAATAGAATATATTATATTTTTTTAAAGTTTTTGTTTTATTAGAATATTTTATTGCACAGTGATGAATAGTAAAAATCATAAATTCAATGAATTCACCGAATTTGTTCCCCCGTAATTTCTTCTGTGCGTCCGTGATTAAAATTTCTAAATTGTATCATGTCATTCTCCTATAAATAGGATGCTCAGTTTAGAAATGAAAATTACACTAGAATCAGAGAATTCTTCTTCTATAGTATTGAGTGTATTTCTTTAGAGTTTAAGAAAGCTTTGAGTGTAGAAAACAGTATAAGTTTTCTTCAAGAATATCTCTACTATACCAGTCAGAAATACTTTCCTTTTGAGGTAAGGGATATTATTTATTTCTTATTCGCTTACGATATTATTTTTTGTATTCGTAAGGAATTTTATTTTCGTTCAATATTCGTAAGGAATATTGTTTTCGTTCAATATTCGTAAGGAATATTATCTTCGTTCAATATTCATAGGAATATTATTTTCGTTCAACAGTTATAAGGGATATTATTTTTGTTCAATATTCGTAAGAAATAATATTTTTTCCATACTCTGTAGTATGTAAGTAGTACTATTTCGTTTCAGATTCTGAATTATACACTCATCTTGTTAAAGTATTACTTCTATATTCCTTAAAATTAGTTGAATATCCTTGAAATTTGTGCTTCATCTAGTATCGTTTCACGAAAATATTATTCTGAACATTCTTGATAATTTTTAATCTTTTCATACCAGAGTACTATTCACGGGATACTATTCCCGAAGTACAATTCATGGGATACTATTCACTCGGGTACTATTCACCCATGGTACTATTCATGATAAAAATTAATTTTTTTCGGTCCAAATTATTTTTGATATAATATTATTCTTGAATTTTACTCCACAAAGCAGTATCATGTTGACAATTTGGACATTATTAAATTCTGGATAAATTAAATTATAAATCTTTAATATTTATCTTTGATCTCATTTAATTGAATTCTTATATCATTGTCATCATCCTTATGCTTATATTGTGATGAAAGTTATCTTTGGCCCGTAGTGCATAGATGGACTGTTGATTGGTATGATTATGACCAGAAATTATGTATCGATATAATAATGACCTGTAATGTTATAAATGATATGGTAAAAGTCCGCATTGGCCCGTAGTGCATTGATAGACAGTTGCTGGTATGATCATGATCATGCATTCTCTTCGGTCAAGGGTGCAAAGATGAATTATTGTTTGGTAAGATCATGACCATTGATGATAATACGAATATCATTGGCCCATAGTGCATGGATGATTCGTGGATGTGATAATAATGAATATCCTTAGCCCGTAGTGCATGGATAATTTAATGATGTGGATTATTTATTTAGCTGAGTCTCAGCGATAAAATTGATGATAAACTTTTAAATTATAGAAGATAGTAGATATCATGTTCTACTTGACTTTTCTAAGGTATTGCTTATTCCGCTGCAGTTGTTGATCTAAAACTTGTTGTTTGTTGTATTCTATTAATTGTTATACTGTTGAAGGCTAAGGATTATTTATTCTACATTATCTTAGTCATAATATTATTTACTGGGCTAGTTTAGCTCACCATTTTCTTTCATTGTTCTCTTCAGGAAATGAGAATATAGCAGGGACTAGTCGGGGAATGGAGTGACGGTCCGAGATGGTTGCCATAGTAGTCCTCACTATTCTATAAAATAGTATGATAATAATTATAATGAGGATTTAATTTGAGTTTGGATATTGTCTACGAGACAATATTCGTGTTAAAACTCAGCTATTGTGTTGTCGTATTTTGCACGACAGTTGTATAAATTAAGTTTGTATGTAAGTTATGTACCATGTATTTGGCGACTCAGAATGGGTTGTGCATACATATTTTGGGGGCATCACAAAAATCATTCTTAACATCTTGTACTTTTATTCTCATGAAGCTATATTTTTAACATATGAAACTTAAAGAAAATTAACTTAGAAGTTAGGTTTTTTTAATACCTTTTTTCTTTATTCTTCTTCCTCTAGACAAAGTAGGCGATTTACTAGCTTTTCTATTTCTTGATCTTCTCCGATCCGAGTATCCATGCTCTTTCTGTTCCTTCTTCTTCTTCTCTAAGCTCTCAAGCTTTCTCTCTATCTCAAAATGTTGGTTGATTTAAAAGGAATCAACTAACACTTCTCATTTATAGATTTTCAAGGCTAGGGGCGTTTTGGTCATTTGGTAAACCACCTTACTATTCACACCTCCTTACTATTCACAAAGCTTCTCTTGGAAGCTTCGTTGTCCAGTCTTTCGGGATTCGTCCGACAGTTTTAAAAATTGTGATTATCAGAATCCAAATATTTTTGGATATTTCGTCTTTCTTTTACCAATTTACTTTTATGCATTCTTCGGAACTTCGAAAAACCTGAAAAAAAAAAACTTTTTGATGATTAGTGTTTTCCTTCACATTTTCCCTTAACATAGTTAAACGAATGAAAAGTACATAACAGTACTTTTCGTCGTTATTATTTCGTCAGATTTTTGCACGTTTTTTGAGAAAAATGTTATTAGTAAACTTAACTTTTCACGACATATTATCGTCAAATCTTTCGACATAATGTCATTTTGACATACTAAACTCTCGAAAAGGCTTAGGTTATTCAAACCCTAACCCTTAGGATTTCGTCGAGTGAATAGTGCCTATTTCGTCTTTTTCCTCAGAAATATTTTTGTTCCAGGAAATTTTTTACTTTTTTTCTTGAAAATTCTTACTCGTTCAGTCTTGCTCGTAGCCAGAATCCTCCCGTTTTATAATCATCCCAAGTTCTAGAACGATTAATAAACACATAGCACAAAATATTATTAATAAAAAATCATTTTATTAATAACTAATTCTTTAAACTTAAATTCCAGAGAATCTATTTTTTCGGGTTGTCACATTACCAAGCACTAACCCGTAACCATTTTAGTCTTATTTAAACGATTGATTTTGTATTTTTGAATTAAACTATGAAATTAAACTATTTCTAACGATCCCTAGAATGAAACTCGATAATGAAGATTTGAGATTGCAATTTCACCTATTCATTTAATTCGACACACTTCCTGTTAAGCCAAATTAATTATACCGGATTGTTAGTCGAGAACACGAAAGTAAAATATGGCTATCTCTCGATGTACCATACCCATATCACACTACATCCACAGATGATAGAATGAATGTGAATACCCTAATTAACTAACCCACTATATCTCTATGTGAATTACAATTAAAGAGGGTTGAAGCTCATGTTCTCAATAGACTACATGCGGTGCATATGTATATTTCTATCCTAGACATGAATCATGAATTCCATCGCCATGTAGAAGTCACAAACACATACAACTATGATCAGATCTAAACCCATAATCTGTCTCTCAATTTCATATGGATTATCAAGGTAATTTTTAGCTAGTCAATTAAGAAATTCAACACAAATCACAATAGACAATCCAATAATGATTAACAAGACAAACAAGGAAGCATATCAAAGTAAACTGCATAAAAAGATTCATTGCAATCCCAAAATATAGTTTAGTTCATGAATGAATCTAAATCTATAATCTACAATTGAAAATACATTAGAAGAATACAAATGGAAGTAAAGAAAAAGTACTAATAGAAATTACAAATCTGATCTCTCTTGCTCCAAGTTTGAATCTTCAATGCTCTTCAATTACTTCAATCTTCAGATATAACCTAATCTAGGGTTTTATCTAATCTAAGAAAAAAATTAAAGATGGAATATAAAAGAGATCTGTCCCAAAGAGGGATTTATTGAGTCTTAGATCTAGCTATCCCCCTATTACAAACTGTAAATATGCCTATATATAGGCTAAATCTTGACCCCTTGCTCAAGCTTCAATCCAACTAGTTATTTAAGTGAAAGTCAAAGCTGGCAGTCAGGGACTGGCACTGCCATGCTACCCACAAGCTTAATTCTAGCGAAGCTGCACTTCAGGGTGAGGCCGCACTAAAAATGAAATAGAAATGGGTGCGGTCGCGCCCTATATTTTTTGCTGCAGTAACCTCTGGTAAAACAACCATAACTTTTGATCCGATAGGAGTTACGGGACCTGCCACCTATCAAATCAAAGATCTCGATGAGTGCTAAAACTTTTTTATTTGTGAATTGAGAAATAATTGTTGGAGTATGGTCGAAAATGGCCCTGAAGTGACTGCTATGCAAATGGTAACCCAAAATATTGAGGTTCAACGTTCGTTGGACCAAAGGTCATAACTCTCGCATCCGAAATGTGATTGGGATGATTCAAATTATTCCAGAAAGCTTGATTTACCATGCTAATCATTGCTCACATAGTTCCCAAGTATAAGATCTACAAAATAAACACAAAATGCTTGAAAAAGTAACTACAAAACATAGGTTTAAGCAAATAATTCAAGTAATAGATACTAGATAAATAGGTATAAAACCTACTTATCAAAGTTCTAAGCATGTCCTCTAGCGTTTGTATTGTTCGCTCCCTCTGTCCATCTATATGAGGATGATAAGCAGTACTCAAGCTTATTTGTGTTCCAATTCTCTCTTGCAAGCTTTTTCAAAAATTTGGCGTGAAGCACGGATCTCGATCAGAGACACTTAACACCGAATGAAATGAGCTATCTTCGTTAGTCGATCCACAATAACCCAAATGACATCATAACCTTTCTGCGTGACTGAAAGTCCCACCATGAAATCCATCGTAATGTGCTCCCAGTTCCACTCTGGTATCTCCAATGGTTGAAGTAGACCACTTGGCATTTGGTGCTCTACTTTGACTCGTTGACAAGTGAGACATCTACTGACGTACTCCGTTACTTCTCGTTTTAGATTGGGTCACCAAAAGTGTTGTTGAAGATCTCAATACATTTTCATGCCTCCTAGATGAACAGAATACGTTGTATTGTGTGTTTTGTGCAAGATTTTCTCTCTCAGTTCAATTACAACTGGCACCCATATTATTCCTTCGAATCACAAGATATCGTCCATATCCATTTTGAATGTCTCTTCCCCTTTTTCCATTATCCTTTTCTTTACCTTCTCACACTCTTCGTCCTTCTCTTTTGATTCCTTTACTCTATCTAATAAGGTTGGATGAGCTTCCATTACAAATAATCTTTCCTCAGACCTTCTAGGTCTCTTTACTTCTTTTTCCAATTTCTCTATTTCTCTTATTAACTCCTCCCGAGTTGTCAATTTGAATAATTTCTCCCTTCCCTTTCTACTCAGTGCGTCGACAACTACGTTTTCTTTTCCTGGTTGATAAATAATTTTGCATTCATAGTCTTTAATTAATTCCAACCACCTCCTTTGTCGCATGTTCAACTCCTTCTGTGTGGAGATATATTTTAGACTCTTGTGGTCTGTATATATCTCACATTTTTTCCATTCAAATAATGCCTTCAAATCTTCACCCCAAAAACTATCGCCGCTAACTCCAAGTCATGGGTAGGGTATCGTTTTTTGTAATCTTTCAACTATCGTGACGCATATGCAATGACCTTTCCATGCTACATTAGCACACAACCAAGTCCTTTGTGTGATGCATCACTATACACAACAAATCCTCCAGTATCATCTAGTAATGATAGTACAGGAGCCTTGCTCAACCTCCTCACCTCCGTCGGTGTCTTTGGTTGTTCCCAATCACTAACTGCCTCTACTTTTGTAGGATCCACTAAAATTTCGTCCTTGTCTATCATGTGTCCTAAGAATTGAACCTTCTACATCCAAAATTCACATTTCTAAAAGTTTGCAAACATCTTTTCCCTTCTCAATGCTTCCAATACCATCTTCAAATGTTCGGCGTGCTCTTCTTTGGTCTTTGAATAAATTAGAATGTCGTTAATGAAAACTACCACAAATTTATCCAAGTATGGCTTAAAAACTCAGTTCATCAAGTCCATGAATGCTGCTGGAGAATTAGTCAATCCAAATGACATCACCAAAAACTCATAGTGCCCATATCGGGTTTAAAATGCCATTTTTGGTATGTCTTCCTCCTGTACCTTCAACTGATGATAACCCATTCATAGATCTATCCTCGAAAAATATTTTTCTCCCTTCAACTAATCGAAAAGGTTATCTATCCTTGGTAACAGATATCTATTTTTGATTGTCACTCTGTTCAATTCTCGATAATCAATACAGAGCCTCATCGATCCATCCTTCTTCTTAACAAACAACATTGGTTCTCTCCAAGGACACACTTTGTCGAATATAACCCTTATCTAGCAATTCTTGCAATTGTATCATCAATTCTTTTATTTTTATCCGCGCCATGCGATATGAAGCTTTCGAAATTGGTGCAGTTCCCTGTGCTAAGTCTATTACAAATTCAATTTCTCTGTATGGTGGAAGACTAGGTAGATCATCTGGAAATACGTCTTGAAAATCTCTGACTACCGATATATTTTTTATTTCTACTTCCTTTTTCTAAGTATCCACTATATAGGCTAGGTAACCTACACATCCTTTCTTTAATAATTTATTGGCCTGCATCATCATAAGATAACACGATTGCCTAAGCTATGAGCTACTATAAAACATTACCTTAGACCGATTTGGAGTATGAAGGTTCACACTATTCTTTTGACAATCTATTATCGTAACGTGGCTGGATAACGAATCCATTCCTAATATCACATCAAACTCTCCCAATCTTATAGGAATCAAATCTACACTTAGTTTGTGACCTCTAATGTTTGCATAATAGTTTCGGTAAACGAACTCTACGAGAATTGCTTCCTTATTCGTAATCTCTATGTTTAACGGATTTTCTAAGCGTTCTTGGGGTATGTTTAGTCGACTAGCAAATTCTTCAGACACGAATGAACAGGTAGCACCCAAATGAAATAATACATAAGCATTTATATTATTGACTGAGATAATACCTGACACCACGTCCTTTGCAGCTACTACGTCCTGGACAGTAATGTTAAAGGTTTTGGCAGTTGGTCGGTTGGATTGCGTTGGTCCGCCGATCATCAGCTTGCTACCTCCTCTCTGTTAGCCGCTTCCTCTGCTACTCCCCTTCTTTGGATAGTCTTTGATTTGATGCTCAATTGAGCCACAAGTGAAACATCCCTTGATCTTCTTTGGCTTTCGACAGTTCGGTGAAATGTGCCCCTTCTGACCACAGTTGTAACAAACACTGCGCCCCTTCCAGCACTCTCCGTGGTGGTTTCTTCCCACACTTTGAGCATCCCTCCGCTCGCTTCTTAAACACTCCTTGAAAACTTCCCGTTTGATGGTTGTTTTTGTTGTTGTTGTTGTTGTTGTTATTATCCCATTTCTCTTTCCTAGATTGCTTCCTCCACTGTTGTTTCCTCCATGTCTCTCTCCTCCAGTGTTCTTATTCTTCTTTTCTTTATTATATGTACTCAAGGCCTCACTACCTCCTTCCGCAATGATATCCTTTTCCAACAACGTGGCAAATGAGTCAATTTGGAGAACTGACACCTTGTTGAACAACCAAGGTTTCAGTCCTAGTTCAAAGCGTCTAGCTTTCCTTTCTTCAGTATCTACTTGGTGCGTTGTAAATCATGCAAGCTCATTGAACTTGGTCGTATATTGCGCCACCGTTATCTCCCCTTGTTTTAGTTCTAGAAACTTCACCTCCATCCCATTCTTCATGCTCTTCGGGATCTTAAACATTTCCCATGTTATAGTCCCTTCTCCCACTCTCTGTTGATTGTCCTCCCACCTATAATTTGCTTTACCCCTCATCATGTAGATAGCGAACACAGTCTTTTGATCTTCACCCACCCGAGCAATGTCGAAGGCTTTCTCCATCTCTTTGATCCATGTATGCGCCACAATAGGATCGGTAGTACCCGTAAATTTCGGAGGTCCTACGCTACTAAAGTCTTTAAAGTTCGTAACTTAAACTGCTTGGGGATCGGGTTGTATTGGTTCGTTGTTTCTTCCCCGCAGGCCTTCTCCTAGCAAGTCTACTAGCCGTTGGATAGGGTCTACTTGTTACCTCTCATTATTGATCGATTCTTCCGATGCTTTTAATCTACGTCTGGGCGACATTTTCTGCATCACAAAATTTTATACTTATTATCTAATTATATTAATTAAGTATTTCTTTAATGCAAAAAGGAAACAAAATTTTATGACACGGTTTCTGAAATAAGAACATTTATATTTATATGCCCAATCATTACATCAAGTGTGGTTGACCTATAGCATACTACTATAAATGTTAACATCTATCCCTTAGTATTATAAAAGGTGGGGAAACATACTAACATGCTAACATACTACCTCTCTTACAAGAACATACTAGGGGTTTACCTAACTATTCCATATCTTACACAAAAGATTGGGATTCAACAACAGTACATAAAAATATAACCTACCACTACTAGACAACTATCATATAACCTCAACCTAACATTCCATGCTCCACTGCACTCTTGTACTCAACTTGTGATATGTGTGCCAGCAAGTCCCTACTCATGGTATATCGGGTTTGTCCCTGCTCCACTAGGTAATGTTATACGCCATCAATTAATCTCTCTATGACCGTGCGAAAAGTATAGCTCATCTTGTTCATTTTCCTCTTCTTACACCTCACTTCATCTTCCAGGTCTCCTACCTTATCATTAGCTCCTTCCCACTTCTCCTCGAAGTGGATCCTCTCTATAACATCTAGCTCAAGCTGAGTTCAAAAAGCCTCCTTCTCGGCTTTCTCCCTCAACTCCTTCTGTTCAGACTACTCTAACTTACCTACCAGTCCAACATTTTTGTCTAACAACCGGTGAAAAAGGGTTCCCATCTGTATACCTGCTTCCTTGTGATATGTAAGTTATACCTCCATCTTCTGCATCTCCAGCTTCCTCTTATGGTCTTCATCCCTCAGCTTCTACATCTAGGTTTCTCTCTCCTAAGCTTGGGTCTCTAGTTCCTCAACTCGGCATTCAAATTCCAAAATTTGTTCCTCATATTCCCCTAACATTCAGTCCTCGGATGTAGCCTCGTCAAAATTTTCCATGGGCTCATCCTCTATGGGTTCTTCCTCGGGATCCGACTCTACGAAATCTAGCTCCATCTCTTCATCCTTATCATCGATAGGGGCCACTATCGAAATGGGCTCCACTACCAACGGTGCCTCATACACCACGTGCATGTCACGTGGCTCCTCCTCTACCACTCTACTGGGTCCTCCTAAGTCTGACATCCTACAACCACAAACATAAGACAAACAAACAAAAAAACTCCATTAGAAAGTCAAAATAAGACATAAATTCATTGTATAGAATGGAAATATCTTTCATAACGCCACTAAGCCTCTAGGAAAACTCTACATGAGTTTTATCTCCTTCTATCTTCTAAGTTCTTCTAAGGTTATAGTCTAAGGATTCTCGCTCCTAAGGTTTATAACATAATGCTTTGATATCAACCTGTGATCTGGCTATAACCTAATGCTTTGATATCAACATGTGACACACCCAAATTCAGACACTTATATCTCGAATTCGGTACATCACGTGCTAATTCTAATATCATACTAAAAGCATCAACAACAGAATAATATAATAATTTACATTGTTATAATATAAATATTCTAGTCCCAAGGTCTCGTGACCGTTACTACAACATTGCAATAATTAAACTTAAACATAAATTAATCATCCCTTTATAATAATAGTTCTCCAACTCTTAAAGATCAAAACTATTATGTAACCTTGCCCTTTCCTTTGTCTTTCCCCGAGGTACTGTCTTGCTCTGCCTTAACTGTAATATTTTTAGGAAAGCAAGAATGAGCAACAAATTTTCCCAGCAAGTAATATAGCAATAAGGGTGAATAAATATAAAGTTCGAATCTCAAGGTATAACAGTAAATGATAGTTTAAGAATAACAAAAAGTATTAATAGTTCTGAATAAGTGTTGCTATGGACTAAAAGATATCAATAAGATTCAAAGGTTTAATCATTTCTAGGTTCAAGAAGAATGAATACTGAGCAGTCACCAAGGACTAACAACTCATGCTAGAATTAACAATATTATACTAAAAATCCAATCTAAACTAGTACAATAGGTGATCAGCCTAAAGTACCCTACGTTATGCATAACATTTAAACATGTTAATATGTGCGCATGTCGGTTCCTCGACAGTTATATAATTTTCCCTTCAATGAGGGTTGTTCATCTTAGTAGATTTATAATAGTCCGCACTAAGTACAATGGTTTGGATAACTGTCTAACCCATGGTATTAGTCTAGCCGAATCAAATAACTTAGACAACTTTTAGGAACAATAAGTTCAATTCTCGTAACATGAGTCAAGATATAAAATCAATTTTTGATTATGAACAATAATCAAACGAATGTAGAAATTTGCCCAATATAAGTATGTTTGAGATAACAATAATTCAAAGTTTTACAGTAAGAAATAAGGTTTAGATACTTACATTCAATTATAAGAATGAAGTTAGGGAACTTGCCTTTTGCATTGATTACCACTTATAGCATAAAGTTACCTCAATGTACTATATTATCGTATTTATGTACGTATAGGTATACATTAGTCACATATCTATCAACATACATTTATCACACATATATCTATCCATGTATTTTATACACATTTAAAACTCATAGATGTATAATTCACATTGTTCTTACTTTTGAAAACCTTAGAAACACTTTGGCAAATCTTAGTTCCATATTCTCATTTCATGTTTGTATACATGAAATATTACGTAAGTCACGCATTATAGTTCAAGTCGTTTCACACATACATGTTAAGGGGTGTTGGACTAGGTTTGGTTTCTTCTATTTACTTTTAATAATTGTAAGTCTTATTCGTAAAATTTCCATTTTACAAAGCTAAGAGAACTCATTACGTCAAAGACTAACCATAGCATTCATCAAATCACATAATAATTCTAAACACCCTTTTCTACGCATGCTTGCATGTATTAGATTTATTTGCACGTAACTAGTATAGCTCTCTACGTAGAAACTCATTTTAGTTCATGCTTGCATAGTTTATACGTATCTAACTAGATGTGTGAACGTGTCAGTTATCTCTAGAGGCATAAAGTATCCTATTATAATTATTCAAAACTTCACAATACAAGTCGTAGAGTTTTCAACAAAATTGGTTTTCAAACCTTTGAGTTTTCTTGAAAATCACATGTTAAATAAACTCAGTATGCAAAGTTCATTGAATTCACACTTCATACTCATTTATAAAACTAACTAAGTTGAAAACATATGCTCAAAAGGTTAGATTTCAAAAGGCATAAGGTTTGTCAAACATGATTTTCGACTTTTAGCTTTTCTTGAACAATGCTATTAAATCAAGCTTTAAGCCAACTAAAACAACTCATGATACAACGTTATACATGTTTTAAAGTTTCTTTATATTCATTGGATTAGGTTGGGTTAGGTAAACATCTACCTAAACAAGCAAAACAATATTTCAGTCTATTTTGCCAGTACTAGGGAGAGGTTTTATACTGTGAACATCTCGCCGGGCCGAGATCTGCTCCGGGGCGATTATTTTGACCTGATAAACTTCTCCAGGGTGAAGAAGCTTAGACTCGACTACTGCAGGTTCGCGACTGACTCTGCTCTAAGCCAAAAACTCCTAATTTCTTCAATTAAACAACCAAATAAACATGCGCATATGTTATAAACCATACCAAAACATCATAACACATATGCATAACCATTCTAACAACTCAATTCAATTAAACAACAAAATTCAAGAATCAAATTCCAAGTTCTTGCTATTTCTCTAAAGTTTAACATGTTTAGCGATTTTTCTCAGTTCAGAATCGTTTCTGGACCAAATTGATTCGTTTAACTTTCATTATTTTCGTATTTGTGACGCCTCCAAAATAGGTATACATCACATATTCTGAGTCACCAAATACATGGTACAGAATATAAATACAAACTTAAATATATAACATGAGCTGCAAGTTTTAATACAAATATTGTCTTCTAGACAGTATTCAAACTCAAAATAAGTCCTTAATACATTTATTATCAGACTATTTCACCGAATTGTGAGGACTACTAATGCAAATATTTGGACCGTCACTCCGTTTCCCAACTAGTCCCAACTATATTCTCATTTCCTGAAGAGAACAATGAAAGAAAATGGTGAGCTCAACTAGCCCAGTAAGAAATATTATGACTAAGATAATGCAGAATAAATTATCATTAGCCTTCAACAGTGTTAAACTGATAAAATATAATAAACATCAAGTTTAACTGTAGCGGAACAAGCAATCCATTAGAAGAGTCAAGTAGAGCATGATATCTATTATCTTCTATGATTTAAAAGGTTTATCAACAGTTTTATCGCTGAGACTCAGCTTAATAAATAATCCACATCATCGAATCATCCCTGCACTACGGCCAATGATATTCATTAGTATCACGACCATAAATTATCCATGCACTACGGGCCAAGGATATTCGTATTTTCATCAATGGTCATGATCATGTCAACAACTGTCCATCAATGCACTACAGGCCAATGAGAACTTTTACCACATCATTTGTGACTCCCCCAAATCCGGGTTATCTGACCCCCCGAGTTTGGTATTCACGATCTATAATATAATAACATCTAACTACCCATTCAATAGAAATAGTATTACATAAGTCAGTAACATAGGTTGTTAATACATTAATCCCAGGTCTGCTAACCTTAACATTACAAACATACCCCTTAGATATACAAAAAGGGTTTACAATACATCATAATAATAATAAGGTTCATTATACTAATTTATCATTATGCCTTTTCCTTTGTTCTTCTTCGCCACACCTTCTGCAACTTCGTCCCTAGCTGAAAAGTTTTATTTAGCAAGGGTGAGCAACAAGTTTTCCCCGCAAGTTAAGAGATACAATAAAGATATAGGAATCAATATCAAACCTTCTCACATTCTACGCAACAATAATTCGATAATGAAAGAGTTCAACGCTTTCAAGGTTTTTTACGATATTCAAATGAATAATCAAGAATTAATTCTACGAAATATCAAAGTGGAATGTTTTCCAGATTTATATTGAGTGACCCATTGGATCTTGAACTTCTCTTCTCGAGTAACTATCAAAGTTATACTTTGATATACCCAGGTGTATCAGATAACCATAAAGATTAAATCATACCCCTCTGCAAGTACATAAAGTGATCATCTTTATTATACCCTATATTATGCATAATACTTAATCGCGCGCAAAGGTCGAGTATACGACAAATAAAATATTCCCTTTATATAAAAGGTTGTTCTTCTCAGTCTCAGAATCAAGATTTAATTTTATAACGAAATACTGTGATTTCAAATTCTAGTTACTTCTCGATCTAGCCGAAATAATTGGCATCTATCTGTCAAAAATAATTGAATTCTCTTCTCGAACCTATCAAGTTCTAACAAAGGTTCGTCTAGCCAAAATGATTAGCTAAGATATGTCTTAACATAATTTGACAATAACAAAAATTATCTGTACTATCAATTCTATCTTCTACGGATATGAATATCCCACAACAGTTATTCTACAAATGTATATTCTCTGAATCAGTAATTCAATTTGAATTATAAAATATGCACTAACTATGAATAATCACCAATAATTCCCTGGACATGGTATAATTAGCAATAATTAATCACTATAATAATTGAATGAATATAACTCAAGGTTGAGTTAGGGAACTTGCCTCTTCCGCTGATTACAGCTACATAATAAACTTATTTGCGTTCGTAAGACCTATAACCAATAATGTCGGTCTCACAATTAGCAAAATATTTCGTAACACACAACACTGTAATTCACAGTCAATCTTCTTCTAGACACATTACCACATAGTCACATCAGTGTTTATAACTTATATAAACACTTATCAAGTCTAACTATTTCGGTCTGGTTGGACTTCGGTCCATTCTCGGTGTTTTGGTCACCTTACCCGACAATTAACACAGTTATTGCCAATTAAGTTCAGTTTCTAAGCTTCAATATTAATTTAGATAAGTCAATTATTATCTATAATATTTTTCGGAAGCTTTTAATAATTTATAAACAATTATTATAATTTATAATAATTTTTCAAACACTTAAATCATTTTTAAATGATTTAATTATCAAATAATCTCACCATTTTTAATATTTAATAATATAAAAATATTAATAACATATTTGTCAAAATATTAAAGTTATTATTAATAACTTAAAATATTTTTAAACCATTAATATTCTACTTAAATGATTTTTAAAGTAATTAAAATCATTTTTAAACCATTACCATTAATATTTAAATATTAATAAAATTATCATCCAAATATTAAAAGTAATTAATTATCACTTAAAATATTTTTAAATTATTTTTCTCATTTTTAAATGATTTTTAAATCAATAAAATCATTTTTAATTTATTTATTTAATATAATAATTAAATAAATCAAATATCATTAATATTAATTTATTAATGAGAATTCTCCAAAAATATTGAAAATTATATTTTATAATTCAAAATATTTTCTAACACTTTATTTTCATTTAAAATGATTTATTAAAATTATTTTTATCTTATTTATTTAATTTATAAATTAAATAAATCTAATATCATTAATATTAATTTATTAATGAAAATTCTCTAAAAATATTAAAAGTCACATTTTATAACTCAAAATATTTTTAAATACATTATTCTTATTTAAAATAATTTTTCATAATACTAAATTATTTTTCTCTAATTTATTTAATGTACTAATTAAATAAATTAAATACCTCAAATATTTAAATAATTATAAATATTAAAGAAAAATATTCTAATTGGTCAAAAATTATTTTTCATAATTTAAAATAATTTTTAAAACTATTTTTAATAATTTTTATAATTTAATTTCTATTTTTAATTATTTACCGAAAAAATCAGAAAATAAATTAATTAAACCGTCGTTAATGGCCTATAGCGATACTTTCTGTTGTGATAGGTGTTCTTGGCCTCAAGAACACTGACAAGGCAGTGTTTAAGGGTGCACGTTTGACCACGTGTTATTCTTAATCCAAACACGATTTAGGTTAACTTAGACACTGATCATGCAGAGAAAATGTAACTCTACAATATCCAATCCAAAATCATGGTCATACAACAAACAAACAATTAGATATGTGCCTTCAAAGTACATGTCAGACGGTTTCTGGGTTTTCCAGAAACCCAGACTGTTCAACCGTCACTTTCATGCTTAATTTTATATGCGACCTGATCATCACGCTTCTTATGATCTAAATGTTCTAAGTTATAGTCCTTATATCAAGGAACAATACTAAAGCAACAGATCGGTCCAACAACAAAACAATCACAATTTATCGAGCGGTCAAACTATGTCAGAAAGTTCGTGCACCACCTTTTCTGGAATTCCCAGAAATTCAAGTCATGGCCGAATGGCCTACTTTGGCCACTTTCTAATATCGACATGTTGATTATTTATGAGATCTTAATGCATGGATTTACAGTACATATTACAGGCTACAAATGGGTTACCAAAACATCAACCAAAAATCATCAAAGTTGTCATATCTGGGCCGTTCAAAAGTTGTCAGACGTTGTTCGTGGCCTTTCTAGGTTACCCAGATTTGGCCCGGTCATGCCCGGTCAAGGGGTTTTGACCGATTATAACTCACAATCTAGATATCTGATGCATGTACTACCACTTCCAGATTAAAAACAACATAACAAGCTACAGATTCAAAACTTAAAACAACTAAAATCATTAACGAACAAAGATCTGTGGCCACTGACATTAGCTTGTCAGACGGCAAACCATGTTCTTGGGCAGTTTTTGGAAAACACCTTTTTAAAGCCATTTGATGCTATGGATCCATCATAGATCATCATAGATTGACTAAAAATAACTTCTAACACTGATTTAAACACTTTACACAAAAAAAATTCTTAGCAACTTGGATCAAAAATCAACTTAGGGTTATACCTTTTCTTGAGGATGCTTTGATCTTGGCTCTACCAATCTGATCTAGATGTTTTAGAGGGCTAAAATATAACTGATCTACTTGATTATTTCGGAGCTTTGAGAGAGAATAAGAGTTGGTGAGAGCAAATTGTCTAAAAGAGAAAATTAATGGACTTTCTCTCTCTTGAATCTATATATATTGCTTGACAAGTTGCTAGATCTGATGTGTTGGCTGATTTTTGATGGATTTCCATGACACAAAGTCAATGTAGTTGCTTACCAACTAAAGTTGCTAGCACATTTTGCAAGTTACCTATTAAAATAAACTAAAAGGGCATTTTGGTCATTAGCAAATTAATTTTAATGGCATTCTTGGAATTTGCACAAACCCTTAGGTTTTAAACTTTTGCTTCTAGGATTATTTTCTAATTAGGATTTTAATTAGAAAAATAAATATTCTAAATTACAATTAGGGTTTTCAACTGTACAATTGATTTTCTAAATATGAGATTGGGGTTTCTAATCCCTTATTAGGTTTAATTAATTACAAACCTTATCCGATCGATCATTGATCAATAAATCTCTTCGGTACAAACACATACTCATTAATATAATTATTTTAATTATATTTTCTATCGAATCCCTATCTAGAAATTAAGGTTAGGATTTTTAAAGCTGTTAAGCGCAACTCTACTCTATTTTCTCAGTCAATACACAGATTGACTAATTCTCGAGACTCGTATCACAGATACTTGTCACAAAATTAATAATCATTATTAATATTAAATAAAAAAAATTTATTCGTAAAAATTTAGATTATTTGAAATCCCGGGTTATCACATCATTTATAACATTACGGTCATGATTATACCAAAAAATCCCTGGTCATAATCATACCAAGTCCATCTATGCACTACGGCCAAAGATGACTTTCAACATAATATAAGCATGCGGATGATGACAATGATATAAGAATTCAATAAAAAGAAAGCAAATGATAAATTTTTAAAGATTTATAATTTAATTTATCCATAATTCAATAATGTCCAAATTGTCAACATGATAGTACTTTGTAGAGTAAAATTTAAGAATAATATTGTATTAAAAATGATTTAAACCGATAAGAAATCAATTTTTATCATGAATAGTACCCTGGGTGAATAGTAACCGAGTGAATAGTATTCTGCAAATAGTAACTTCGAAAATAGTAACCCCGTGAATAGTACTCCGACATGAAAAAGTTAAAACTTATCAAGAATGCTCAGAATAATATTTCCATGAAAAGATACTGGATGAAATACAAATATCAAGGATATTCTACTAATTTCATGGAGTATAGAAGTCAAAATTTTAACAAAATGAGTATAGAATTCGGAATCTGAAACGAAATAATATTACTTATATACTACAGAGTATGGAAGAAAATATTATTTCATATGAATATTGAACAAAAATAGCATCCCCTACCTTGAAAAGAAGAATATTCCAACTGGTATAGCGGGGATATTCTTGAAGAAAATGTTCACTATTTCCTACGCTCAAATCTTTCTAAAACTCGAAGAAATACGTTCAATATTATAGAAGAAGAATTTTCTGATTCTGGTGTGATTTTCAATTGTAACTAAGCATCCTATTTATAGGAGAATGGAATGATACTATTTAGAAACGGACTACACAGTAGTTTCAAAAAAATAATCACGGGCGTCTGACGAATTTTTTTTCAAAAAAATTGATTTTACTATGCAAATACTATGCATAATAAAATATAATATATTCTATTTTTCATATAAAACAAAACTTATTATAATATATATATATATATATATATATATATATATATATATATATATATGTATATATATATACGTTAAACTCCCGTGAACTCCCTCCCCTCGAAATTCAGATTTCCAAACTCACATATGGGCCCCACTTTTGGGCCCACCTTTATTATATAAAAAAAATACTGAAATTTTTTTTACCGATTATTTTGAAAAATGGGTAAATGGGGGTCCATAAAATAATAAAATTTACATCAAATACTTCATAAAAAATCATTTCAATATTTTTAATAACTTTTATTTATTATTATTATTTACAATATTTAACAACTAGATCGTTCCCAGGAAAGAGGGGGCTTTCCAATAAGGATTTCTCCCTATTGGTGCGCAATTAGGTGACCAAACCTCTCCTCGACAGGATGTTCTAGACATCGTCAATATTACAAATATTAATATGAATAAATGCATTGTCTCAATTATTGATTTAATAATATATAAACTATCGACAATAATTGAATCAAATAACGTGAGATACTATGCAGCAATTACTGTAGCAATAATTGAACAAAACCGAGTGACTTCTCACGTAAGCATCAATAATCAATATCGGGTGCTACTATGTAACCATGCGTATTACTGTACTTTTAACACCGGGTATTTCAACAGTTAACGGTAAAACTTTAGTCGTTATTTTTATAAAAAGATATTTTTGTCATTTTCTTATTCTGATAATAATTTCGTCGTGGGGTCCACCAATAATTGTGACGTCGTACAAATATTTTCTGCTAAAACGAATATTCTCCGACCAATCGAATATAATATAACAACTTGCGTACTTTGCAAAATTTATAAATATTACCCACAACTATAACATTATATAAAATTCACTCCTTAATATTCAAAAATCAAATTCATCTTTATTCATAAAAGTTGGGGTCTTACAACCTCCTCTTCTTATGAAATTTCGCCCTCGAAATTAGGGTACATACCTGGTATGACGAAGAGGTGAGGATACCTTGATCTCATTTCAGATTCTAACTCTCAGGTCATTTTCTCAACATCATGGTTTCTCCACAAAACTTTGACTTGAGGTATAACCTTGGAGCGTAGAATATGTTCCTTCTTATCTAAGATTTTAACAGGAACCTTTTCATACGTTAAATCTTACGCTATTTCGTCCGGTTCTAACTCAATAATGTGGTTCGGATCTTCCACATATTTACGTAACATGGATATGTGAAAAACGTTATGAACACGAGACATGTTTGGCGGTAAAGCGAGTCTATAGGCCACAGTTCCTACTCGGTCAAGGATTTCAAATGGGCCAATGAATCGAGGATTGAGCTTTCCTCTCTTTCCAAACCTCGTAACTCCCTTCCATAGAGCAACACGTAACAACACATGTTCTCCAACATTGAATTCTACATCCTTCCGATGAAGATCAACATAACTCTTTTGTCGATCTTGTGAGATTTTTATACGTTGTCTGATCATTTGAATCTTTTTCGTTGTCATGCGTACCAATTTTGGCCCCAACAACGTTGCTTCACCCACCTCGTCCCAGCATACTGGAGAATGACACTTGCGTCCATACAACGCCTCAAATGGAGCCATGTCGATGCTTGCTTGATAACTGTTGTTAAAGGAAAATTCCACTAATGGTAAGAACTTGTCCCAACTTCCCTTGAAGTCAAGGACACAGAGTTTTAATAGATCCTCAAGAGTTTGAATAGTCCTCTCTGACTGTCCATCCGTTTGAGGATGATATGCCGAACTAAATCGTAAATCTGTGCCCATAGCTTTTTGCAAACTAACCCAAAATCGTGAAGTGAATCTTGGGTCTCGATCAGAAACTATGGATACTGGCATACCATGTAGTCTTACAATCTCATTTATGTATATACGAACAAGACCTTCAAGTGTATAAGTTTCTCGTATAGGTAAGAAATGAGCCGAATTGGTCAATCTATCAACAATGACCCAAATTGCATCTATGCCTTGAGAAACCTTGGGAAGACCAGTAACGAAATCCATGGTAATGTGCTCCCACTTCTATTTTGGAATTTCAAGTGGTTGCAATGGACCTTTTGATACTTGATGCTCCGCCTTGACTCGTTGACAAGTTAAACACCTTGAGATAAACTCTGCTATCTCTCTCTTTATATTGATCCACCAAAATGTATGTCAAAGATCACGATACATTTTGGTACTCTCAGGACGGATTACAAACGGTGGTTGTGTGCCTCTATCATGATTTTATACTTCAAATCAGAATCGTTAGGAACACAAAGTCTGGAGTTGACTCGAAGTATTCCTTCTTCATCGATTCTTGCTTCCGGGATAGCACCTTCTTGCACTTTCTTCTTCATACACATCAGCTCCAGGTCTGTATCTTGAGCAACTTTAACTTTATCGATTAAAGTCAGTTCCACTCGTATATTTGCCATCATCACGTGGGTCCCTGGAGTCTTTAGCTCTATCTCCATCATTTTCAAGTCATACAAAATGGGCCTTTGCGTTGACAATAACGCACTCGTACCTGCATATGATCTTCTACTCAATGTGTCAGCTACTACGTTCGCTTTTTCAGGATGGTATTGAATGGTATGATCATAATCTTTCAAAAGTTCGAGCCAACGTCATTGTTGCATGTTGAGTTCCTTTTGAGTGAAGAAATATTTGAGGCTTTTATGATCCGTAAAGATCTCCACTTTCTCCCCATACAAGTAATGCCTTCAAATTTTAAGTTTGAAGACAATAGCTGCCAACTCTAGATCATGAGTAGGATAATTCCTCTCATATTCTTTGAGTTGTCGAGAGGCATAGGCTATGACTTTCTCATGTTGCATGAGAACACATCCTAACCCTTTGCCCGAAGCATCACTGTAGATGACAAATCCCTCCGAGCCAGATGGTATTGTCAGAATAGGTGTTGAAATGAGTCTTGTGACGCCCCCAAATTCAGGTATCTTCCAGCCCGACAATTGGTGCTACACGATACTCATAACTGTACATTAATTCACTGAAACGACATCAAAATGTGTGTTCCAACGACATTTTTATTACATTAATAATAATAAATAACGTTCCTAGGTTCTTAAAGCATTACATTCTTTGTTCATCATAATATAATACATATACTTACTAGTCTATTACAAGATAAAGTAATCATTAATCTTCGCCTTGCCTTTATCTCTACTAGAAATCTCGGTTCGCTCGTCCTTAGCTGCATTCATATGGTTCAAGCAAGAGTGAGCATAACAAGCTCAGTAAGTACAATAATTTCTTTTAAATGACATGCTTGAAATATAGGAATCGTATATCTTTAATAACTCGATAAGAGTTACGAAGTACTATCAATAATTCAAAATAGCATTTATTTTCCTTCAAAACATTTTACAATGACAATATTCAGTAAAACATCAATTCTGGTCTAAGACCATGAGCATTTCATAATTTCTTTGAAAAGGACAACCCGACACTAAGTCCGTAAGTCCGGCATAGCTTATGAGCACTTCTAGGTGACCAGCCTATAGTACTCTATGTTGATCAACACTACATCCTTTAAACGTATGTACGTTTAAGTTTTGGCAACCTCACGTACCCATCGAATAATCGATGAAAATACATTTGTTTGTTCATAGACAAACTTATCTTTGAATCCGTACCAAATACTTGGCATCGGACATCGTTAGCAATTCTATATTAAAAGACTTGTAAATAAATAAATCAATCTTTAAGATTAGTCTAGCCGAGTTAAAACTGGCATCGACCTTTTCTTAAAACAATTCATGCATCTCATAACATGAATCACTGAAAACCTCACTAACACGAAGGTTAGAACAAGTGTTTAAGAAAAACTTGCCTTCAGCGTCTGCTACAGTATATTTACTTTTCCTTTCAGTCTTTACGGTCTCTACAACACATAATCACATAACATACCACATTAGGACATGAATGAACATACTTGGTTCCTAATAAATCTTACCCTTCTTCTCAATCCAATCATGTATTAGATTTGTTATTATTAGTTCCGGCTTGCAGTCATTCTTTTACATCATTCTTACCAATTTTTTTTCCTTCTATAACTTAATCGAAATTATTTCATTAATACAACTCAGTTCGAGTTAATCATTCTTCCTCACGGCTTACTAACGTCCGTACATTATTAATCAAAACTTAATCGTCATTGGTGAAGTACCAACGTTGAATACTTGTGACGCCCCCAAAATTAGGTATTCATCACCCATCTTGGGTAGCCAAATACATGGTACAGAATACAAATACAAACTTAATTATACAAATGTCGTGTAACATACGACAATACATAAACTGAGAGTTCTAATAGGAATATTGTCATCTAGACAATATCCATACTCAAGGAGTCCTCATTACATTTATTGTCACACTATTTAACAGAATAGTGAGGACTACTAATGCTATCTTCTGGACCATCACTCCTTTCCCTGACTCGTCCCAGCTATATTCTCATTTCCTGAAGAGAACATTGAAAGAAAGGGTGAGCTCAACTAGCCCAGTAAGAAATATTATGACTAAGATAATGAAGAATAAATTATCAATAGTCTTCAACAATGTTAAACTGATAAAATACAATAGACATCAAGTTTAACTGCAACGGAATAAGCATTCCATTAGAAGAGTCAAGTAGAGAATAAAACCTACTATCTTCTACGATTTAAAAATGTTTTCATCAACTTTTATCACTGAGACTCAGCTTAATAAATAAACCACATCTTCTAATCATCCCTGTATTACGGGTCAAGGATATTCATTAAATCATCAATGGTCATGACTATACCGAAAAATTACTGGTCATTATCATACCAAAAACTGTCTATCAATGCATTAAAGGCCACTGAGGACTTTTACCACACCAGTTATAACATCACAGTTCATGATTATACTGAATGATCCCTGGTCATAATCATACTAAGTCTATCTATGCACATAAGCCAAAGATGACTTTCAACATAAAATAAACATGAGGATGATGACAATGTTATAGGAATTCAATTAAACAAGTTCAAGAATTAGTTTATCCAGGAACTAATAATATCCAAATTGTCAACATGATACTTCTTTGTAAAGTAACAGTGAAGAATGCTCAGAAGAATATTTCCATGAAAAGATACTGGATGAAGCGTAAATATCAAGGATATTCCACTAATTTCATGGAGTATAAAAATCAAAACTTTAACCAAATGAGTATAATAAAGAATATATAAAACTGCAAATGGATTTTCACCAGCCATGCGGTAATCCACGTATACAGATCATTTTCACAATTTAATAAGGAATGAATATAAAGGATCATTCACCAAGCATGTGGCAATCCACATAGACAGGTTATTCCAACAGAATAATAAAGAATGGAATAACAGAAGGATTCACCACGCATGCGATAGAGACCGCACAGACAGGTTATTCCCAACAGAATAATAAATGCGAATAATAAATATGGAACCAGGTCAGGTGAAATTCACACCGACAGGATATTCCGACAGAATAATAAATGCAGAATAATAAATGATGGAACCAGGTCAGGTAAAATTCACACCGACAGGATATTCCGACAGAATCGTAAAGAACAGAATAATGAAAGAGTTTCACCAAGTATGCGGTACTTCGCATAAACAGGTTATTCCAACATAATAATAAAGAATGGAATAACAGAAGAAGATCACCAAGTATTGGGTAAACCACATATACAGGTCATTCCACCAAGTATAGGGTAAACCACGCATACAGGTTATTCCAACAGAATAATAAAGGATGAAATAACGTAAGTTCTCTTCATGAATAAAAAAGAATAATACCCCTTACCGTTGTAAAGAAGAACTGAAATAAAGAAGTAGTTAAGTGGTAGAATACTCTTCTTCTTTATCTCTATAGTTTCTCTCTCTAGAGTTCAGTGAATTTGTAAGAAAATAATGAAGGAATGAGCTTCTATTTATAGGAAAATGGAATGCATAGTAACTAATCCATGAACGGTCCAGATTGATTTACTTTAATCTGACGGTCCATATTTAAAACAAAGTCTTTTAAATAAAATATAATATATTCTAATTATTGCCTAATAAAACAAACAACTTTATTAAAGTATTCTGTTTTATATAAAAAGATGTTTCTGTTTTATTACGTTAATAATACGAATAAAACAAAACTTCATTATCGCTAAATAATTCATATTATTAATTGACAATAATTGAATCAAACTGAGTGACTTCTCACATAAGCATTAATAATCAATACCGTGTGCTACGATGCAACCACACGTATTACTGTAGTTTTACTACCGAGTAGTTCAACAATATCAACGGTAAAACTTTCGCCATTATTTTTAATAAAATATTTTTGTCGTTTTCTCAATCCGACAATAATTCTGTTGTGGGGTCCACCAATGATTGTACCGTCGTACAAATATTCTCTGACTAATCAAATATTCCCCGTAAATAGTAACTCGTAAATAGTAACTCATGAATAGTAACTCGTGAATAGTAACTCATGAATAGTAACTCGTGAATAGTAACTCGTGAATAGTAACTCGTGAATAGTAACTCATGAATAGTATTCCGACACAAAAAGTACCCCAAAAACTCGAGTGAACAATACTAGAGTGAATAGTAACCGGATATTTTATGACAACTTGTCTACTTTGAAAAATTTTCACATATCACCTTTAACTTTAACCTTTTATCAATTTAACCATTTACCAAAATAGAAAAATTGAATACTTTTATTTCATAAAATTCGGGGTCTCACAATCTCTCCTCCTTATGAAATTTTGCCCTCGAAATTTACGTGCGTACCTGGTATGACGAAGAGGTGATGATACCTTGAATACCTTTATCGTTGAAAACATTAAATTCATCTTTGCAATACGGCCAAAGATATTTATTAACAATTCATTTTTGCACTACATGCCAACTGAATAACTAATAATCAACAGTTCATCTTTGCACTACAGGTCAAAGATATACAACTGTAAAATCAATAATACTGAGACTCAGCTTAATAGTATCACGACCACAAATTATCCATGCACTACGTGCCAAAGATAATTGTATTTTCAATTACGGTCATGATTATACCGAACAATCCCTGGTCATAATCATACCAAGTCCATCTATGCACGTAAGCCACAGATGACTTTTACCACATCTATGAATTTATATTTCATTGCTGAGACTCAGCTCAATAATTAATCCACATCATCGAATCATCCCTACACTACATGCCAAGGATATTCTTTAGTATCACGACCACGAATTATCCATGCACTACGTGCCAAAGATAATTGTGTTTTCAATTACGGTAATGATTATACCGAACAATCCCTGGTCATAATCATACCAAGTCCATCTATGCACGTAAGCCATAGATGACTTTTACCACATCTATGAATTAATATTTCATTGCTGAGACTCAGCTCAATAATTAATCCACGTCATCGAATCATCCCTGCACTACAGGCCAAGGATATTCTTTAGTATCACGACCACGAATTATCCATGTGCTACGTGCCAATAATAATCGTGTTTTCAATTACGGTAATAATTATACCGAACAATCCCTGGTCATAATCATACCAAGTCCATCTATGCACGTAAGCTACAGATGACTTTTAACACAATATAAGCATGAGGATCATGACAATGATATAAAGAATCAATCAAATGAGATAAAGGATAAATATTAAACATTTATAGTATAATTTATCCAGGGTTCAAGAGTATCCCAATGTTATCAATCACTTAATAATCTCATAATCTAATTTCATTAATATTATAACAATATTTTAATCACTTCTTAAACTTATAAACAATTTATTTCAGTTGTTTACACTTTACCAAATAATGCATTTAATCATTCAAACATGTCATACTCATAAGATTTCATCACCAATAATCAAATTCCTTATCAACAATCTACATATACCTTATATAGGATTTCCAAGCCATAAAATCCTATCTTCCAACTTTGTTACTTCACATAACACATTTAACTCATATGTTTGTAACTAAACTATTTTTATGAAAAATACCAAACCAGTTCCAAAAATAATTCTTTTCTGAGATTTAGCATAATATAGTCCCATAATGAAAATATATTTTTCTCAGAATTTTTAAAATTCATTTACTATTTTTCAAAAATCAATTTCTAATTAATTCCTTAAGAAATTAGCTACCTCAAGGTTAACTCCAAAAATTCCCAAATCTTGGCAAAATCTTACACATGTTAACATGAGCCTCTAGTTTAAATTTCATGGTCATCGGAGTTATAGAACTCATGTTATAGCATTTTTCGTCGAAAAAACCTAAATATTGAAATTGTCATAACTTGCTCATTTTAAGTCAGAATGAGCTCATTTTTGGACATGATGTACTTTATACCATATGCTTTCATGTCCCAAAAGGCCGAAATTTTTTTCACAAATTATGTGGCCGAAACAGCCCCTTTAAGTAGCTTTTTCGGGTTTTCCAGCTTTGGACTCCTTTGCTAAAAAATAGTCCACACGCAAATCTACAGCACCTTTTCCAATGATTCCACTTGGATAAGTTAGGAAACTCATAGATCTAACTCTAGAACTTGACCAAACTCAAAAATTAGAAATATAATAGGAGATATGGTCAATTGAATTTCATGTTCCATTTTTACCAAAATCTGATTTTTTAACCCTTTGTGATTTCTAAGAAACTTTCATGTTTTCTCATAATAACCAACATAACTCATCATAACACTTACTAATACCACATATACCCATGATTTTTATTATTCCAATGCTTTTATTATGACTTTCATCATAATCCACGTAAACAGATCCTTTTAGTTGAAGAAATATTTGAGGGTTTTAGAAATGAGTTTTGTACTGGGTCAATACAAAATTCGATTTCATGCTCTAGGGGTAGTTTAAGAAGTCTTCAAGAATACATCAGGAAATTTATTAACAATAAGAATATCATTCAAAACTGTGACTCTCATCCAAGACTTGGATAGCACATGAAATGAAGGTTTCTCCTAACGGAGTTTCAACCGATAGGTCAAAGTCTAACTTCTCTAGAGTCAAATTTAAACGTTGAACGCAAGCAAGAGAGATAAAAGAATGGGTAGAACCGATATCTAATAGGGTATACACTTCGCAAAAATTTATAATTAACTAACCCGTGCTAACTTCGTTCGGTTTACTCGCTTTTTAAGAAGTCATGAAAAACGCTCTTTCTAAAGCCAACGACTTTGTTTTGTCCGTATCCGCCTTTGGTGCCACCGTCCCAGCTGGACTTGACTTTGGTGCACGACAAAATCGGGCTAAATGACCTTCTCTTCTTGCAATTTCCACTTCTATTATCTTTGCCAAGATTACCACCGAAATGGTTACCATTCTTGGCATGATAATTTCCCCCACGATGGTTATCATTGTTCCAATAGCCGTTGCCACCAGTATGATTATTATAGTGTTGTTGGTCGTTACTTTTTGCTTGAGCTGAATCAACACTCTCATGTGCTTCATTGCTTATCTTCTCAAACACTAACACAAAACAAGGGTTAATTAACATATCACATTTTATTCCTATTCTCTGACCGACCAATTAAATACCAAATAAACTTAGGTAGGTCATATAAGCGAAAGAATTCCCCGTCTCTCCCCTCCTAGTTCTTATCTCACATCTCAGCAAGGGATCATATCCCTAAGCTCTGATACCAACTGTGACGCCCCCAAAATTAGGTATTCATCACCCATCTTGGGTCGCCAAATACATGGTACAGAATACAAATACAAACTTAATTATACAAATGTCGTGTAACATACGACAATACATAAACCGAAAGTTCTAATAGTAATATTGTCATCTAGACAATATCCATACTCAAGGAGTCCTCATTACATTTATTGTTGCACTATTTAACAGAATAGCGAGGACTACAAATGCTATCTTCTGGACCATCACTCCTTTCCCTGACTCGTCCCAGCTATATTCTCATTTCCTGAAGAGAACATTAAAAGAAAGGGTGAGCTCAACTAGCCCAGTAAGAAATATTATGACTAAGATAATGAAGAATAAATTATCAATAGTCTTCAACAATGTTAAACTGATAAAATACAATAGACATCAAGTTTAACTGCAATGGAATAAGCAATCCATTAGAAGAGTCAAGTAGAGAATAAAACCTACTATCTTCTATGATTTAAAAATGTTTTCATCAACTTTTATCACTGAGACTCAGCATAATAAATAAACAACATCTTCTAATCATCCCTGCATTACGGGCCAAGGATATTCATTAAATCATCAATGGTCATGACTATACCGAAAAATTCCTGGTCATAATCATACCAAAAACTGTCTATCAATGCATTTCAGGCCACTGAGGACTTTTACCACACTACTTATAACATCACAGTTAATGATTATACCGAATGATCCCTGGTCATAATCATACTAAGTCTATCTGTGCACGTAAGCCAAAGATGACTTTCAACATAAAATAAACATGAGGATGATGACAATGTTATAGGAATTCAATTAAACAAGTTCAAGAATTAGTTTATCCAGGAACTAATAATATCCAAATTGTCAACATGATACTTCTTTGTAAGGTAATAGTGAAGAATGCTCAGAAGAATATTTCCATGAAAAGATACTGGATGAAGCGCAAATATCAAGGATATTCCACTAATTTCATGGAGTATAGAAATCAAAACTTTAACCAAATAAGTATAATAAAGAATATATGAAACTGCAAATGGATTTTCACCAGCCATGCGGTAATCCACGTATACAGATCATTTCCACAATTTAATAAGGAATGAATATAAAGGATCATTCACCATGCATATGGCAATCCATATAGACAGGTTATTCCAACAGAATAATAACAGAAGGATTCACCATGCATGCGATAGAGACCGCACAGACATGTTATTCCCAACAGAATAATAAATGCGGAATAATAAATATGGAACCAGGTCAGGTGAAATTCACACCGACAGGATATTCCGACAGAATCGTAAAGAACATAATAATGAAAGAGTTTCACCAAGTATGCGGTACTTCGCATAAACAGGTTATTCCAACATAATAATAAAGAATGGAATAACAGAAGAAGATCACCAAGTATTGGGTAAACCACATATACAGGTCATTCCACCAAGTATAGGGTAAACCACGCATACAGGTTATTCCAACAGAATAATAAAGGATGAAATAACGTAAGTTCTCTTCATGAATAAAAAAGAATAATACCCCTTACCGTTTTAAAGAAGAACTGAAATAAAGAAGTAGTTAAGTAGTAGAATACTCTTCTTCTTTATCTCTATAGTTTCTCTCTCTAGAGTTCAGTGAATTTGTAAGAAAATAATGAAGGAATGAGCTTCTATTTATAGGAAAATGGAATGCATAGTAACTAATCCATGAACGGTCCAGATTGATTTACTTTAATCTGACGGTCCATATTTAAAACAAAGTCTTTTAAATAAAATATAATATATTCTAATTATTGCCTAATAAAACAAACAACTTTATTAAAGTATTCTGTTTTATATAAAAAGATGTTTCTGTTTTATTACGTTAATAATACGAATAAAACAAAACTTCATTATCGCTAAATAATTCATATTATTAATTGACAATAATTGAATCAAACTGAGTGACTTCTCACATAAGCATTAATAATCAATACCGTGTGCTACGATGCAACCACACGTATTACTGTAGTTTTACTACCGAGTAGTTCAACAATATCAACGGTAAAACTTTCGCCATTATTTTTAATAAAATATTTTTGTCGTTTTCTCAATCCGACAATAATTCTGTTGTGGGGTCCACCAATGATTGTACCGTCGTACAAATATTCTCTGACTAATCAAATATTCCCCGTAAATAGTAACTCGTAAATAGTAACTCATGAATAGTAACTCGTGAATAGTAACTCGTGAATAGTAACTCGTGAATAGTAACTCGTGAATAGTAACTCATGAATAGTATTCTGACACAAAAAGTACCCCAAAAACTCGAGTGAACAATACTAGAGTGAATAGTAACCGGATATTTTATGACAACTTGTCTACTTTGAAAAATTTTCACATATCACCTTTAACTTTAACCTTTTATCAATTTAACCATTTACCAAAATAGAAAAATTGAATACTTTTATTTCATAAAATTCGGGGTCTCACAATACCATTCATGGTTTACTTAATTACCCTTCACGTTCTTTGTTTAACTTATTCTTTCTTTCAACCTCCAATGTATTGCTTAGGGTTATACATCCTAAATGAAGTTACATTAAGTTGATTAAGAATTTAATTCAATTTTCATTCGCTTCTCCTTCACTTTTCATTCAAAACCTTTCTTTTCTATTCACATTCTAGTGCTGGCGCTGCGGCGCCAGCTTCCCCTCTCTATGTCGCACTGCGCTGCGAGACTTCAGTAGCTCACAACATTTTGTGGAGCTACGGCATGACTTACTTGGCCTTGACTGGCGCCGCGGTACCAGTTCTCAGCACCAAAAAAAATTTGACAGTTAACTTTTTATGTGAGATTCCCGAACTCATGACTTCTTCGTTATAAGTCCGAATTGGCTCGTTCAAGAGCCTATGGTTCGCAAATTACATACTCTACGTGTTCATGCAAGAATTTTATCTATTTGACTTTGTTAACTAAAAATTCATCTATTAGTCCATTTTTAACGAAAACAATAAACGTTCGTGAATGTTCAATGCTCGTTTCTTCGTTCTAAGTCAGAATTCGATCATTCTCGAGTTCGCAACTCTATAATGCCAAATAAGACTTGTCTCCATTGAAAACCAATGTTTCCAAGCTCAATATCAAAATTCGACTTCCATTCCGAGATTTTCACGAATTCGACGACTATCGTCTATTCATGTGAATTCTGGCATAACTTCGTTTCTTAAGATTTGTTCTTCGTTTCAAATGGATTCAATCCATCATACTAACATCTTGACATACATACTTCATTCACTTATACACATGATAAGTTCTTGCTTGTTCTTTGTGAGTTTATAACTTATAAAAGTAAAAACTACTTATGATTTCTTTTCTCGTGACCTAAGATAGATTAAGTCTTTTAACCATCATCCTTGCATCTTCTTATCACACCATCTTATTAAGGTAATCATATGAGAAGTTCATATAGGTTCCTCATGAGTTCATAACTTATTAAGGTTTGAATTAATTATCCATGACTTATACGGCTTAAGTACATTGATTAATCATTCTTATCATTCCTTAGCATACATGTTCTACTACTACTCACCTCTCTGACAGTGGAAGAGAAAGCGAATCATGGCTTAAGATTGCTTACCCTTGAATATCACTTGGTTAATCTTTAATCTTCTTCTTGCTTCTTTGAATTAACAAAGGCTAACCTTCTAGCTTTTCTAGCTTTTGTAGCTTTTTCTCTCAAGTAAATAAGCTCTCAACTTATAAGTTATAAAGTGTTAGATGAAATAAATAAACTAACAAAAGAAATCCAAGCTTGCTATTTATAGGATTGCTAAAGTTAGGGCATAAGGGTCATTAATCCATCCACCTCCTTACTATTCCTAGCTTAGCCGTTAAGTTTACTTGATCACCACATTATTTGTTTAGCCATTAAGTTAACTTACGTAGCACATAGCTTATCCCTTACTTTTTCATCACATAAAAGTACTTTCCTTGCTCACCACATTAATTACTTGTTCACCACAACACTTAGACACTAAGTTACTTGCTCCCTACTTTGGATCATCCATGGTTTGCCCCATGGGTTTAAACCATCCCATAACCCATTGGTTCTTACTTTGGGCCTTTACATTACAAACACTTGGGCTTGCACATTAATTCTATTGGACTTTCATATTAAATCATATTGGACTTGTACATCCCACATAATCCACAAGTCCATCCACAAATGGCTTAAAGACTTAGAACATATTATATACGTATTAATCTCGTATTCTAACTCGTATACTAATTCATGATATATGATATACCATCATTCATACATACTCATTGAATACCTCGTATCATACTCGTATTTATTACCTCGTACAATACTTACGTATTATACGATCATCGCTTTAATTCATTATACACATTTAAATTTCTTCTCAGAAATCACTTTTCCTAACCGTTAGGTTTTAAGTCCGCAGGTAAAAAACTGTGTTTTTCATAACTAAATTATTATTGGATATTCTATCCCACCTCGATATTCTATCGTTACGTATTTCTCGAAAATTCAAAAATAATTCCTGAGCAGAAATGCGTGAATAGTATTTTTCAAAAAATTTCTCGGAAAGCTTTTATTTTCGTCTTGGAAATTCAAACACTTTAATTCTACCACGTAGCCAAAATATTACGACGTTCTGACATGTCTAGGTCATAGAACGACCTTCAATTAGCTTACTCCCATAAATAATTAATTAAATTCATTTAATCCACATAATTAAAATAAAATTTTAATTCTCATAAAATCCGATTTTTCTGGGGCGTTACAAGTCTTCTCTTGAGTTCTTGAAAACTCTTTTCACATTTCTCACTCCAACCAAATTTTATATCTTTTCGAGTCAGCTGAGTTAATGGAGTAGCGATTCGAGAAAATCCTTCTACGAATCTCCGATAATAACCAGCTAAGCCGAGAAAGTTACGTACTTGGGTCACTGATTTAGGTTGCTCCCAGCTTTGAACTGCTTCAATCTTTGTCGGGTCAATAGATATTCCATGACTTGATACTACGTGCCCAAAGAATGCTACTTCCTCAAGTCAGAACTTACATTTCTTCAACTTGGCATAAAGCTTGTTTTCACAAATCTTTTGGAGTATCAACCTCAAGTGTTGCTCATGATCTTCACGGTTTTTGGAGTAAATGAGGATGTCATCAATAAAGACGACCACAAAGTGATCCAAATATTCCTTGAATACTCGGTTCATCATATCCATGAAGGCAGCAGGAGCATTAGTCAATCTAAAGGACATGACTAGGAATTCATAATGCCCGTACCGAGTTCTGAAAGCCGTCTTTGGAATGTCATCGATTTTAATCTTTAACTGATGATATCTGAAACGAAGATCGATCTTTGAAAAGAATTTGGCTCCTTCCAACTGGTTAAACAGGTCATCAATACGTGGTAACGGGTACCTATTTTTGATGGTGACATGATTCAACTCCCGATATTCAATATAAAGTCCCATACTCCCATCTTTCTTCTTCACGAATTGAACAGGAGCACCCCAAGGAGACGTACTAGGACGAATGAAACCAATGTCTAACAAATTCTGCAATTGGGTCTTTAACTCCTGAAGTTCAATAGGAGCCATTCGATATGGGGATTTGGAAATGGGTTTTGTACCGGGTTCAAGATCGATACAAAATTTAATTTTATGCTCTGAGGGTAGGTCAGAAAGTTCTTCAGGGAATACGTTAGGAAATTTATTAATAATAGAAATATCATTCAAAACTGACGTATTTTTGTTTACATCCGTGACATGAGCTAAGAAAGCTTGACATCCATTTTTTAATAAACGAATAGCTTTATGGCTTGAGATGACAGTGATTGATTTGAATGGTTTGGTTGCTTGAATTCGCATATTATGTTGGTTAGGAATATGAAAGCTAACAACCTTACGAAAACAATCAATTTTTACATGATGAGTGGTTAACCAATCAATCCCTAGAATTACGTCAAATGCAAGTAGTTTCAATGAAATAAGATCGACAGGTAATGTGAGGGTACCGATTTGAACCAAATAAGACTTATAAACAGTGGATGTAATGAAGGTTTCTCCCAACGGAGTTTCGACAGATAAGTCAAAGTCTAATTTCTCCAGTGTCAAATTTAAACGTTGAGCGCAAGTAGGAGAAATAAAAGAATGGGTAGAACCGGTATCAAATAAGGTATATACTTCGCTAGAGTTTATGATTAGCTTACCCGTGATCACCTCGTTCGGGTTCCTTGATTTCTGGGAGGTCACGACAAATGCTCTGCCTTGAACTACTGGTTTTGACTTGTCTGGTACGACATTTGGTGTCACCGTTCCAACTGGACTTGGCTTCCCTGTTTGATAAAATCTAGCTAGGTGACCTTTTCTTCCACAATTATAACACGTTTTCGACTGCTACGCATAGTTTGTACTGATGTGTTCCTCCCCTCCGCATTTGAAGCATATGATAGGTGGTCGTTCTCCTTCCTTAACAACGGGTGTTGGTGCTGACGTCTTTCCATCATTATTGAATCTCCTCTTCTTGAAATGTCCACTTTTATTGTCTTGAACATGATTACCACCGAAGTGGTTACCATTTCTGGCATGTTGATTCCCTCCATGTTTATTGTCGCTGCTTCGATAACTACTGCCACTGGTATTATCATTTTGTCAGCTGCTCTCCCTTGGTTGGGATGTCTCATTATCGTGCTCTAATAACTAAATCCTATTTACAACATCTGAATACAAACACAGTTTGTGAGAGATAAGATATTAACGTATCTCAGGTTTCAAACCTCTTAGAAACATATGTGTCATTCTCTCCTCGTTATCAACTAAGTGGGACGTAAACCGAGACAACTAAGAAAACTTAGTTTCGTACTGCGACACGGTCATATTGTTTTGCTCCAGCTTGATGAACTCTACCTCTTTCATGTGTCAAATACTTTCGGGAAAGTACTTGTCGTTGAACAGTTCTTGGAACTTCTCTCAAGACATTTTGAGTGCGGCAGGATAGGTACGCTTTACAGATTCCCACCAGTAATCTGCCTCTCCTCGCAACATGAAGGTGGCAAAGGAAACCTTGTGCTCCTCAAAGCAACCCAAGACATCAAATATCTTGGTGATCTTCTTTATCCACGTCTCCGCCTTAAGTGGTTTTAGCTCTCCAATAAACTCTGGTGGTCCCAGCTCCTTAAATTGCTTAGCGATAACAGTTCGAGAGTTGCCAGTGTTTCCACCTGCATTTTGGACATGAGTCTCTCTTGCCTGATGTTGCATTAATTGCAGAAAGCCCCTAAACATTCTGTCGTTCATCATTTGGTCGGTGTTATTGGTTGCATGAGGATTGTTGCCTTCCTGATACACATTTTCCTGGTTATTGATCGTTGGTGATTTAATGGTCTCATGTGCTCCATTGTTATTCTCAACATTCTCGGATATCATTTTCAAATACTGCAACAAAACAAGGGTTAATTGACATGACATATATTATCCCTATATTTTGACCAACCAATTAAATACCAAATAAACTTAGGTAGGTCATACTAGCGAAGGAATTCCTCGTCTCTCCCCTCCTAGTTCTTTTCTCACGTCTCAGCCAGGGATCATATCCCTACGCTTTGATACCAACTGTAACGCCCCAAAAATAGGTATACATCACCCATTCTAAGTCACCAAATACATGGTATAAAATACAAATACAAACTTAAATATACAACATGAGCTGTGAGTTTTAATACAAATATTGTCTTCTAGACAGTATTCAAACTCAAAATAAGTCATCAATACATTTATTATCACACTATTTCACAGAATAGTGAGGACTACTAATGCAAATATCTGGACCGTCACTCCGTTCCCCGACTAGTCCCATCTATATATTCATTTCCTGAAGAGAACAATGAAAGAAAAGGGTGAGCTCAACTAGCCTAGTAAGAAATATTATGACTAAGATAATACAGAATAAATTATCGTTAGCGTTCAACAGTGTTAAATTGATAAAATATAATAAACATCAAGTTTAACTGTAGCGAAACAAGCAATCCATTAGAAGAGTCAAGTAGAACATGATATCTACTATCTTCTATGATTTAAAAGGTTTATCAACAGTTTTATCGCTGAGACTCAGCTGAATAAATAATCCACATCATCGAATCATCCTTGCACTACGGCCAAGGATATTCATTAGTATCACGACCACAAATTATCCATGCACTACGGGCCAAGGATATTCGTGTTTTCATCAATTGTCATGATCATGTCAACAACTGTCCATCAATGCACTACGGGCCAATAAGGACTTTTACCACATCATTTGTAACATTTTGGTCATGATTATACCGAATAATTCCTGGTCATAATCATACCAAGTCCATCTATGCACTACGGCCAAAGATGACTTTCAACATAATATAAGCATGAGGATGATGACAATGATATAAGAATTCAATAAAAAGAAAGCAAAAGATAAATTTTTAAAGATTTATAATTTAATCTATCCAGAATTCAATAATGTCTAAATTGTCAACATGATACTACTTTGTGGAGTAAAATTCAAGAATAATATTGTATCAAAAATAATTTGGACCGAAAAAAATTAATTTTTATCATGAATAGTACTCTGAGTGAATAGTACCTGAGTGAATAGTACCCCATAAATAGTAAATTCGAGAATAGTAACCCCGTGAATAGTACTCCGGCATGAAAAAGTTAAAACTTATCAAGAATGCTCAGAATAATATTTTTATGAAACAATACTGGATGAAGCGTAAATATCAAGGATATTCTGTAAGACTCCAACTTATTAATAAATGAAATTAAATTTCCTCTATTTATTATTTTGAAATAGAAAGGGTTGATTTGATTAATGTGGTTAGTTATAGGTAAAATGCGCAAATATTTCAAATAAGCAAGTGGTTATAAAATATTCATTTTTGGTCGGTGAATATTCGTGTGGTCGTAGAATATTCTTTCTGTCGGGGAATATTCGTACGACGGCGCAGCTATTTGTGAGCCCCATAACGAAAAATGATTGGATGAAGATAACGACAAAAATTGAGTTTTTATAATTAACGGCGTAGTTGTTACCGTTAATACTGTTGGAATACCTGGTGGTTAAAATACAGTAGCACACGGTATTGCACCAATTATTGATTCTTACGGAGGAAGGTGCTACTCAATAATTATTACAGTAGTTACTATTCAATATTTTATTTTATTGATTCAATAATTGCTGCATTGATATTTTATATTATTGTTGTTTCAATAATTGTCACTGCACATTATTTCCCATTATCAGATCAATAATTTATATTATTTGAATAATATTATTATATAACATTATTGGTAATGTCTAGAAAGTTCTGTCTAAGGAGAGATTTGGTCATCTAATTGCGCGCCAATAAGGAGAAATCCTTATCGGAAAGCCCCCTCTTTCCTGGGAACGACCTGGTTATCATAAATGTGATTCTGTAATATTATTTGTGAATAATTAATTATTGATTCATATGATAAGGAAATATTTATTTTATGTAGATATAAATGAGGGATATATTTTTGTGGTTAAAAATGAAGGAGTTAATGTTGAGGTTTTTATCAGTATTTTTGTCGGAATGGAGGTATTAAAAATCTAGGTTTTTGAGATATTTTGCGGGGGTTATAATTTTTAATCCGACCGTTGGATCGTGGTAATTTTTGAATAGATTATACATATATAAGTTGAGTATATGCCCACAAATTTTGAACCGTTAAAAATGAACGTATGATTTATTATGAATTTTACGAGATGACTGGTTCAGAAATTATTGAATTTTCGGAGTTTATCATTTTGGTAGAAAATTCTAGAATTGGTGGGCCCCACTTGTGGTTGGTGAAAAAATGTGCTGAATTTTATTTCAAATGTGGTGGGTGGCAATAGTAGCAGGTAAAGCCATCAGGTTGCAGGTCAAGTCTGTTTCGGCGTGCTAACATTTTCCTATAAATAGAGGGCTAAGTTAGAATTAAAAATCACACCAGAAACATAAGCTTTCTCTCTTTCTCTCTCTATATTATGAAGCATATTTTGTGAGTATTTAGATACTTTGAGAGTTGCTATTCAGTGCAAGTTTCCTTCGACTTTGCATTCCAGACAGAAATATTACACTTTTGAGGTAAAGGATAGTAAGGAATATTAAGGAATGTTATATTCTTCATAATGATGTTATTCTTTCAATATCATTATACTAAAATATTGGTATGGATTTTATTGTGGAATTTCTACCTTTTTGAGTCGGGGTTACTATTCACGTATACGACATTATTCACGTATACGGCACTATTCATGTATATGACACTATTTACGTATATGACATTATTTACGTATACGGTACTATGTACGAATACGGAGTACTATTCATGAGTTACTATTCATGAATTACTATTCACGAGTTACTATTCACGAGTTATTATTCACGAGTACTATTCACGACAAAAATTAGTTTCTTTTTCTGACCAAATTATATTTGATTTGTGATTGTTGCTCTCGAAAATAAATGCAGTTGTTGATCATATTGTTTTTATTATCATATATAACATTTTTATAACCCTGATGTTGAATTTCTCTTTCACTTGAGTGTAAAGATGGGAAAATTATTGGTATGATCGTGACTGAGAAATGTCTTTGGCCTGTAGTGCAAAGATAAATTGTTAACTGGCATGATCATGACCATTGAATTTATAATTGAATATCTTTAGCTTAAGTGTAAAGATGAATTGATTAACATGGTTATAATTATGGTGTATATAAATTCTGAAATGATTATATATTCCTTTGAGATATGAATATATTTGGCCTGTAGTGCAAATATGAACTGTTGAGGAATATTTTTGGCCTGTAGTGCAAAGATGAATTGTTGATGAATATCTTTGGCCCGTAGTGTAAAGATGACTTGTTGTTGAATATCTTTTGGCCAGTAGTGAAAAGATGAGTTGTTAATGAATATCTTTGGCTCGTAATGCAAAGATGACCTGTTGTTGAATATCTTTGGCCTGTAGTGCAAAGATGACTTGTTGATGAATATCTTTGGGCCGTACTGCAAGGATGAATTTATTAGTATGATTATGAACATGAACTGTGATTTGGTATAACCATGATCTTTGATGTTTCAGGTGATGAAAATTATCTTTGTCCTGGATGAGAAAAGGAATTTAGAACTATAATTACGATTATGAGTTATACACGTGATTGTGGACATGAATTGTTGATTGATGTTACAGGAATAAAACATTATTGGTGGACTTTTAACATGGAGAAGATAATAAACTTTATGGTCTATTTGACTCTTCTAATGGTTTGCTCGTTCCGCTGCAACTATGGTTAAAACTTTTTATCATCTACCATATGTTCTAAATCTCTGATTTAATTCTGTTGAAGGCTATTGATAAATTTATTTATCTTTAGTCATGATATTCTTTACTGGGCTAGTTGTGCTCACCCTTCTGTTTCACAATTCCTTTCAGGTAATAAGAGTGTAGCTGGGTCGAGCGGGGGTAACAGGGAAATAGAACGGTGATCATCATTTAGTAGTTATATTTGGTGAATCATCTAGGGTGAAGCGAACCCAACGTTGAAAGGGTGTTTTGCCACTGTCATACAAGATGTCTAATGACATACAACCTCGTGTCATCATAAGACAGGGTTGTGCACATCCACTTGCTGAGTATATCTACGAGCACTACCTATATAATCTTGGTGTTTTTTTGAAGTATAATTCTCAATTAGAAACAGTGGAGATAATGATAAGTCAAGAAAAGACTCACCATTGGGAAAAATATGATAGTAAACTTCTCGTTTTTCTTTGGGGTCTATTGGGTCAACCAAGGATAATTCTGTGGCCATATGATATCTATCATAACCTAGATGCATGGCCTCCCATGTACGAAGGTTTTCATGAGCACTTCCTAAAGATTCTAATTTCTAAAATAGTTTTTGACTATACCTTTATGTAAGGTGTCATTGTGAGGTGCTTTCCACGGTTGGGACATGAGTCACATTTGGTATATATTTGTATCCAAACTCACAGCATATGTGTTGTTGTATTTTGCACGATAATTATTGTAATAAAGTTGTAGTTATTTTCTGTAGCATGTATTTGGCGACTCAAAATAGGTTGGATGGAATGGACCTATTTTGGGGTCGTTACATTTTGGTATCAGAGCTATAAGTAAAGAGCCCCGAGCCTCTCGCTGGTGACTTCCTGTTGATGGGGGATGCACCGAAGCCAGACTCTCCGTAGGGGACGTCGTTCTGCGGTGGCAAACTGATAGGTATCAATGTAAGGTGCTGACACAAGTCGGTGTCCAGAGTTACATTTTGGTATCAGAGCTTAGAGATATGATCTCTGGCGGAGATCGGGGAATATAACTAGGAGGGGAGAGATGAGTAAATTCTTCGCTAGTGTGTCCTACCTAAGCTTATTTGTTGGTCAGTCATAATAACGGGATATTATGTGATATGTTAATTTGTTCAAATAACCCTTGTTTTGAAGTTGTATTCTAGAATGATATTTGAAATACAGGAGATGAGCAATCGAGAAATTATGATGACAAGGAAGATGGAATCTGAAATGAAAGGAAGGTATTCTCAACTCTTTGAAATACCAGGTACGTACGTCAATTTCGAGGACGAAATTTCATAAGGAGGTGAGGTTGTAAGACCCCAACTTATTAATAAATTAAATTAAATTTCTTCTATTTATTATTTTGAAATAGAAAGGGTTGATTTGATTAATGTGGTTAGTTATGGGTAAAATGCGCAAATATTTCAAATAAGCAAGTGGTTATAAAATATTCATTTTTGGTCGGTGAATATTCGTGTGATCGTGGAATATTCTTTCTGTCGAGGAATATTCGTACAACGGCGTAGCTATTTGTGGGCCCCATAACGGAAAACGATTGGATGAAGATAACGACAAAAATTGAGTTTTTATAATTAACGGCGTAGTTGTTACCGTTAATACTGTTGAAATACCTGGTGGTTAAAATACAGTAGCACACAGTATTGCACCAATTATTGATTCTTACGAAGGAAGGCACTACTCAATAATTGTTACAGTAGTTACTGTTCAATATTTTATTTTATTGATTCAATAATTACGGAATTGATATTTTATATTATTGTTGTTTCAATAATTGTCACTGCACATTATTTCTCATTATCAGATCAATAATTCATATTATTTGAATAATATTATTATATAACATTATTGATAATGTCTAGAAAGTTCTGTCTAAGGAGAGGTTTGGTCATCTAATTGCGCGCCAGTAAAGAGAAATCCTTATCGGAAAGCCCCCTCTTTCCTGAGAACGGCCTGGTTATCATAAATGTGATTCTGTAATATTATTTGTGAATAATTAATTATTGATTCATATGATAAGGAAATATTTATTTTATGTGGATATAAATGAGGGATATATTTTTGTGGTTAAAAATGAAGGAGTTAATGTTGAGGTTTTTATCAGTATTTTTCTCGGAATGGAGGTATTAAAAATCTGGGTTTTTGAGATATTTTGCGGGGGTTATAATTTTTAATCCGACCGTTGGATCGTGGTAATTTTTGGATAGATTATACATATATAAGTTGAGTATATGTCCACAAATTTTGAACCGTTAAAAATGAACGTATGATTTATTATGAATTTTACGAGATGACTGGTTCAGAAATTGTTGAATTTTCGGAGTTTATCATTTTGGTGGAAAATTCTAAAATTGGTGGGCCCCACTTGTGGTTGGTGAAAAAATGTGCTGAATTTTATTTCAAATGTGGTGGGTGGCAATAGTAGCAGGTAAAGCCATCAGGTTGCAGGTCAAGTCTGCTTCGGCGTGCTAACATTTTCCTATAAATAGAGGGCTAAGTTAGAATTGAAAATCACACCAGAAACATAAGCTTTCTCTCTTTCTCTCTCTATATTATGAAGCATATTTTGTGAGTATTTAGATACTTTGAGAGTTGCTATTCAGTTCAAGTTTCCTTCGACTTTGCATTCTAGACAGAAATGTTGTACTTTTGAGGTAAGGGATAGTAAGTGATATTAAGGAATGTTATATTCTTCATAATGATGTTATTCTTTCAATATCATTATACTGAAATATTGGTATGGATTCTTTTGTGAAATTTCTACCTTTTTGAGTCAGGGTTACTATTCACGTATACGGCACTATTCATGTATATAATACTATTTACGTATATGACATTATTTACGTATACGGTACTATGTACGAATACAGAGTACTATTCATGAGTTACTATTCATAAATTACTATTCACGAGTTACTATTCATGAGTTACTATTCACGAGTTACTATTCACGGGTACTATTCACGACAAAAATTAGTTTCTTTTTCTGATGTTGAATTTCTCTTTCACTTGAGTGTAAAGATGGATAAATTATTGGTATGATCGTGACTGAGGAATGTCTTTGGCCTGTAGTGCAAAGATGAATTGTTAACTGGTATGATCATGACCATTGAATTTATAATTGAATATCTTTAGCTTAAGTGTAAAGATGAATTGATTAACATGGTTATGATTATGGTGTATATAAATTCTGAAATGATTATATATTTCTTTGAGATATGAATATATTTGACCTGTAGTGCAAATATGAACTATTGAGGAATATCTTTGGTCTGTAGTGCAAAGATGAATTGTTGATGAATATCTTTGGCCCGTAGTGCAAAGATGACTTGTTGTTGAATATCTTTTGGTCTGTAGTGCAAAGATGAGTTGTTAATGAATATCTTTGGCTCGTAATGCAAAGATGACCTGTTGTTGAATATCTTTGGCCTGTAGTGCAAAGATGACTTGTTGATGAATATCTTTGGGTCGTACTGCAAAGATGAATTTATTAGTATGATTATGAACATGAACTGTGATTTGGTATAACTATGATCTTTGATGTTTCAGGTGATGAAAATTATCTTTTTCCTGGATGAGAAAAGGAATTTAGAACTACAATTACGATTATGAGTTATACACGTGATTGTGGACAGGAATTGTTGATTGATGTTACAGGAATAAAACATTGTTGGTGGACTTTTAACATGGAGAAGATAATAGACTTTATGGTCTATTTGACTCTTCTAATGGTTTGCTCGTTCCGCTGCAACTATGGTTGAAATTTTTTATCATCTACCATATGTTCTAAATCTCTGATTTAATTCTGTTGAAGGCTATTGATAAATTTATTTATCTTTAGTCATGATATTCTTTACTGGACTAGTTGTGCTCACCCTTCTGTTTCACAATTCCTTTCAGGTAATAAGAGTGTAGCTGGGTCGAACGGGGGTAACAGGGGAATAGAACGGTGGTCATCATTTAGTAGTTATATTTGGTGAATCATCTAGGGTGAAGCGAGCCCAACGTTGGAAGAGTGTTTTTCCACTGTCATACAAGATGTCTAATGACATACAACATCGTGTCATCATAAGACAGGGTTGTGCACATCCACTTGTTGAGTATATCTACGAGCACTACCTATATAATCTTGGTGTTTGTTTGAAGTATAATTCTCTATTAGAAACAGTGGAGATAATGATAAGTCAAGAGAAGACTCACCATTGGAAAGAATATGATAGTAAACTTCTCGTTTTTCTTTGGGGTCTATTGGGTCAACCAAGGATAATTTTGTGGCCGTATGATATCTATCATAACCTAGATGCATGGCCTCCCATGTACGAAGGTTTCCTTGAGCACTTCCCAAAGATTTCTAATTTCTAAAACAGTTTTTGACTATACCTTTATGTAAGGTGTCATTGTGAGGTGCTTTCCACGGTTGGGACATGAGTCACATTTGGTATATATTTTTATCCAAACTCACAGTATATGTGTTGTTGTATTTTGCACGACAATTGTTGTAATAAAATTGTAGTTATTTTCTGTACCATGTATTTGGCGACTCAGAATAGGTTGGATGGAATGGACCTATTTTGGGGTCGTTACATATTCTACTAATTTCATGGAGTATAGAAGTCAAAATCTTAACAAAATGAGTATAGAATTCGGAATCTGAAACGAAATAATATTACTTATATACTACAGAGTATGGAAGAAAATATTATTTCATATGAATATTGAACAAAAATAACATCCCCTACCTTGAAAAGAAGAATATTCCAACTGGTATAGCGGGGATATTCTTGAAGAAAACGTTCACTATTTTCTACGCTCAAAGCTTTCTAAAACTCGAAAAAATACGCTCAATATTATAGGAGAAGAATTTTTTGATTCTGGTCTGATTTTCAATTCTAACTAAGAATCCTATTTATAGGAGAATGGAAGGATACTATTTAGAAATAGACTGCAGAGTAGTTTCAAAAAAATAATCACAGGCGTTTGACGAATTTTTTTTAAAAAAATTAATTTTACTATGCAAATACTATGCAGGCATGCAAACACTATGCATAATAAAATATAATATATTCTATATTTCATATAAAACAAAACTTATTATATATATATATATATATATATATATATATATATATATATATATACACACACACATACACACACACACACGTTAAACTCCCGTGAACTCCCCCCCCCCAATTCAGATTTCCAAAGTCACATGTGGGCCCACCTTTATTATATAAAAAAAAATACTGAAAAATTTTCTACCGATTATTTTAAAAAATGGGTAAATGGAGGTCCATAAAATAGCAAAATTTACATCAAATACTTCATTAAAAAATCCTTTCAATATTTTTAACAACATTTATTCATTATTATTATTATTCGTAATATTTAACAACCAGATCGTTCCCAGGAAAGATGGGGCTTTCCAATAAAGATTTCTCCCTGTTGGCGCGCAATTAGGTGACCAAACCTCTCCTCGACAGAACTTTCTAAACATCGTCAATATTGCAAATATTAACATGAATAACTGTGTTGTCTCATTTATTGATTTAATAATATATAAATTATCGACAATAATTGAATCAAATAACGTGAGATACTATGCAGCAATTACTGTAGCAGTAATTGAACAAAACTGAGTAACTTCTCATGTAAGCATCAATAATCAATATCGTGTGCTACTATGTAACCACGCATATTACTGTACTTTTAACACCGGGTATTTCAACAGTTAACGGTAAAATTTTCGCCGTTATTTTTATAAAAAGATATTTTTGTCATTTTCTCATTTTTACAATAATTTCATTGTGGGGTCCACCAATAATTGTGACGTCGTAGGAATATTCCTTTCTAAAACGAATATTCACCGACCAATCGAATATAATATAACAACTTGCATACTTTACAAAATTTATAAATATTACCCACAACTATAACATTATATCAAATTCACTCCTTAATATTTAAAAATGATATTTATAGAAAATTCATCTTTATTCATAAAAGTTGGGGTCTTATAGTATTTAACAATATTAACAATGTCTAGCATAAATTCATAGATATCAACAAGGTTCAACATTCAATTTTTGACTCAAATAGCAAGTATTTCATGATATTTACAAGAACTTGTAAAATTTGTAAACATAGAACATAGCTAAAGCAATGTTACCTCTTGAAGCTTGAAATTCCTAAACTTACTTCTAGCTCCTAATTACTCCCCAAATTCTCAGCACTCACTCTCTAATTTGGACTTTATCAGAATTTCTAGCAACTTAGAAGAATGAAGGGAGACCTCTATATATAGCCAGATTATGGTCCAAATTTTGATTTTTCACAATGAATCAAACCAAGAGGAAGAAGAAGAAGCCATTGGTTAAGAGAAAGTTGGTGAAAAGTGGCTAACTACTCCCTCCCCACCATTTCCATAGCCATCATTTACTTTTTCGAGTTTGAGAAATAAGGAATAGGCTAGGCCAAGGGCCTATTACGTGAATGAAGAAAAAAGGGACACTGAATATGAGACAACTCCTCTAAAACTCAGCATTTGTAAATTAATACATGTATACTTAGGTTTTACTTCTTTTTGGATGTACAAATGTAATTTTAATGAGATAATATTATTACATAGTGGTAAGTTGGGGGTGTATATACACATAATTATATAATTCATGTATATTGGGTTAGTCCAGATAATACTGAAATATAATTTAGTTGAGTACTATAAACCCATAATCTTTATAAAAACTTTATTATTTCAATTACACATAATTATTGAAATAAATATTTATTTATTCAAATTTAATGTCTCCCATAAATTTAAAGTACACGTTTAATTTACCCGCCACACATCATGTTGTCACATAAGCTCATTTATGTAACTTAGTAGAATTATATGATTCGCCTAATTTTATCATATAGTTTATATATCATGTAATCATATTGTAATGTCACACCTTATTTTATATTAAATGGATGTAGCAACTTTATAACATATGATCACACATTACTTATTATTGTACATAGCAATAATTTAATAATAATAAATATTAGTCTATCATACCACTTAAATCATTTACTCATTAATATACTATTACTCATAACAACAATTAATTTAAGAATATAGATTAATCCTTCCACTCATTAAATCGTTCCTTCATTAATTTAAATAATGAATTTCTTAGTCTTCCATTATGCCACATTAGGCAATTCCCATAAGCTTTAAATTAAGCTTTTCATTAAACACTCCATATTCCTCAATTATTATAAATTCAAATTAATTTAATTGAGTTATCCCATCTCATGCCACATAAATATTTATATTAGAATAAATATTCACACATTTATTAATATCAATATTAATTTTATTTATAAAAATTCAAGAGTATTACATACCCGAATTTGGGGACGTTACAAGTTGGTATTAAAGTTGATAGGTTATAAACCTTAGGTAAGAGTACCTTAGGCTATAATCTTGGAAAAGAAAGGCGGGGATGATAAAGAATAAACTCATATAGAGTTTGAATGATAAGAAATAAATTTAGAATATTCATGAAGTAAAAGTTAATGATTCAAAGAAGAATCTAGAAGAGCTATAATAAAAATGAAAAGTTAAAGGATCAGGGAACATCTGACCTAAAAATTTAGGAAAAGATCACGACATGATCTGATTAAGTCGTAAAATGACAAGATCATCAATCGAATGATTAACAATTTACAACAGAATGCTGTACAAGAAAGGTATTATGAAATAGTACAAGGAAAACTCAAAAAGAGTTGTAAATGATGACATAAGAATTGAAGAAAATTCGTATTAAGTATAGATAAATTTAGAAGTTTGTGGGATTTCAATTGAAAACTCATGTGATAGCTGAGTTGTACAAACCTTTGTATGAGCGGGGGTTTTGTACTTGATTTAACGACTACTTGGTTTTTCATATTAATAATAATTAAAATATTGGTGTCGCGCTATCAATATGTATATGATGAAAATGTGATTCTTTTCTCATATGTATACTGGATAGTTAGAAAATACTAAGATTAGGCGTGAGTTCTTGAAACACATGTCTATGGTAAGTTTGTGACTCATAATCATATGGTATGTTTTTGAGCCCCTAATTGTATGGAAAGTCCCTGATTGGTTCTTAGACTACATATTGCTAGGACAAATTCCTAAACTCATATTATTGTGAAAAGTTCATGAACACATAAGGTGTGGTAAGTTTGATGAACTATACTGGGTATAGGAATATTGTAGTCTGAGAACTAATCATTTTCAGTATATTGAGCATTGATAATGCTAGGGAAAGATAGAATTGTTACATAGTGGGACAATGGAGGGAGCTAAACTTGATGAAGAAAGCTGTATTTGGTGCAGAGATGATAAACAATGGAGTCATCAATGCAATATAACCTAGTGTTGGATGCGATCATAGGATCGTCAGGCCACTATGGTATGATGTAGTATGGTTAAGTCATAAAATGACATAGTTCTCAATGTATTGTCAAGGCAGTGCGGTATCATGACATGATAAAACGATTTGCAGTATTTTGAACTATTTAAAGGTTAGTCGATGCCAATTGAATTGGCTAGATAAATATTTTGATTTATGTCCAAATTGTTGGTATAAATCTAAGCTATTTGATTCGGCTAGACAAATATTGAAATATGTTTATGAAATTTGAGAGTTCTTCAAGAATTTATGTCAAACCAAATTATTTTGGGCGCAAAATCTTGTATAAAGTCTAAGGTGAACAACCCTGGAAAAAGGGGAACATACTGGTTGGGTAACATGGTCCAACTTATTAAAGCATATAGTCGTTACATGATAGGTTGATCACCTAACGTACTAGAAGAGGTAGTTTACCTTTTTCGTGATTGTAAACATATCTGTTAAAGAATGTTTTTAGATATGGTTGTCGTGGGAATACCGTTAAACCTAGTTAAGAGTTCTTGGTCTTTATGACCCCTCAACATGATATGAAAAGTTTTAAAAGAATCTTTTTATTTCCTAGTTATTCATATTATTTCATAATTATTGAACGATTGTGAAGACTCCTCAATGTTTAGAAAGTAAGAACTCTTTCAAGGAGAAGTTGTTATAAGATGTGATTACGGAAGAGATCCTCATAGGAGGAAAGAGTAAGATACTCATTAATTAAGAAGGTAATCAGACGTGATTAGATAAATGTTAAACTAAAAGCCTAGTTTTGGTTAATAGAATGAGAAGAGATTAGTATGTTGTAATTTCAAGGAAGAAATTCTTAGAAGAATGGGTGATTGTGACATCCCGAATGATTATGAGTATAGTTAATCATGATGTTTAACTTTCGATAATTGTGTCGGACGATGATCCTTAGAAAATGGAGGTGATGAGTTAAAGAATGGATATTATACTCGACATAAAATCGAGTTTAATAAAGGTGATGAAATATAACCTATAAGAATTTGTCGAGAAAGTGATAAAATAGATAATATAAAACCTAAAGTGAAATAGTACGTTGAAATTATTCAATAAGAAAGAACCGAAGGGATGAGGTAAAAGTAAGTGGAAGAGTAGTGGTAAATCAACACTCGCTAAAAATGTGTATAATTAAGATAATACCTTTGATGCAAGTTGTAAGGAGAAGACATCAACATTTTGATGTAATTTTGTAAGTAAGTGATTCTGGGAATGGAATCCTTATAAGGAGGGATGAATGTGACGACCTACAAAAATATACTTAGTTGTAAATTAAGTATTTTGGAATATTATTGAATAAAATAAGATTTGATGTATATTTATCTGTTTGAGGTGTTAAAAGTGGATTTTTTATGGTGGAATGAAATTCAGTAATGGAATTTACGAGTTTTAGGATCGTATAAAAAAAATTCCGAGAAAAAATTGAAAAATCACTATTCATCCGATAACGTTAAAGTGTTTTTTTCAATTTTTTGAAGAACGTGCTAAAGTTAGTATGATGAGAAATGTTAGATAAAATTTAAATATAAAAAAGCAGTTTTTAGCCTGCGTAACAGATTTTGGGAGGTTAACGAAGAATAAAACGAGAAGAATACAAAATTTATATGGTAAAAAGAAACGTGTTAGAGAAGTTTGGTAAAACCTCTCCCACAATTTAATGGAAGTCTAGGAATCAAATCTTTAGGAATGTTTGACTTTTTATCATTAAAAGTCAATAAAAGCGGAAGAATAATACCACCGACGTTGCAAAATATTGTTGTTGGATAAATTTAAAACCATGTTTTGTATGTTGTTGATGGACAAATTTAAAACCATCTGTCGTATGTTGTTAATGGACAAGTTTAAAACCATCGTTCATAAGATAGTTGTCGATGCCGGGAAAAAATCCTCAATTCCTAGGTGTTTGTTTCTTACCCTTTATGTTTTCTACGTGGTTTAATTTATCTTGCTTTAAGGGTGAGATTTTAGGAAGAGACAGACGTACAATGTTGCCGATTTGAAAAGTTTCATTTTAATTGCTTGGGCCGAATTAGACAGAGTCGCAAGATGGTATGAGCTAAATGGTTGTATCAACTCAACAGAATTTTGAAAGGTGTTACAATATGGCCCAATATATGAATCCGTTTAATTGGTCTGGAAATCGAGATTCATAGAGTTCGGGCTTGCTTAAGCGAGGGGAAGGTGTTAGGCATCCCCTGACTTCCGTGAAACACAGTTACCACGTCTTTTCATTCCCTTAACATATGAAGTGTGTGTGTGTGTGTGTGTGTGTGATGCAAATAAATGTGATCAAAGTGCTTTATTTGAAAGTAGTGTTATTCCTCTTTTGCGCCTATATACAAAGGGTTTAACTTACTGAAATGTTCAAATTTAAGCGAAGAATATAAAAGTGATATTTTGAAAATAGGTTTTCAAACCCTTATGTACAAATAGAAATTAAGGCCTTTAATATTTCCATTTTATTCCGTATTCAGCTTGATTTGATTTTATTCAAGATGCAAAGCATCTTTGATAGTATATAAATATATAAATATGTGTCAAACTTCTTATGGGAATGAGAGCCATCGAAGTAAGCCCGAACACCACAACCACAGTTTTTACTATTTTGGGGCCTTAAACCTGTATAATCGTTTTAAAGCCCTGGATTTACAAGTATAAAAATTTGCAAGCTAGCATTTACAAATTAAACAAGTCCATTTTCGGAACCAGATCTAGATCTATTGATTGAATCATCAACCCTTTATAATTCCTAGGCTCACATGATTATTTAAAGCTTGCATAATGAATATATTGAAATAAAATGCATATTTACTTCTAGACATCGCAAAACAAAGTATTCATCAGTTAAATCCTTGCATGTGCGTAGCCAAAGCTTCCAGTATCCTATAGATACAGATCTAGAGTCACATGGTTACTAAATACTTACAAAACTAGAAAGAAAACTTGATATGTACAGATCTTAGCCATTCTAACTTTTAGGTTCAAGTTTTAAAACTTTTGAACCGGTTAAAAGTTAGATCTGGCTAGATCCAGTACAGATCTAGTCAATAAAGCTTAAATATTGACTATTTAGAAGAAATGAATGGTTAAAAAGTCAGATCTAAAAAATATAAGTTATTAACTATATACATACATACACACACACACACATATATATATATATATATATATATATATATATATATATATATATCACTTATATACGTATTAGAGTAAGTAAAAGAAGTAGATTTGGCAAAATCTTACAGTATTACACGAAAATGGCTATCGAACGGCTTTTAGCGCCTCAAAACGCGTTTCCCATTGGTTTAAATTTGATATGTTGTAGTGTATATATATATATATATATATATATATATATATATATATATATAGATGTGTTGTAGACACTCGCAAATTTTGCATTCCTGTTATTAACCTTACAAGATGGTAAAATTGTCTTCCAGAGATAACCCTGGAAGTCAAAGCAGTTCCAGTTCCGGAGACCCACCCAGAGAATTTCAGTTCCTACCTCAGAGACAACCCCGAGGAATGAAGTTTCAGTTCCGGAGATAACCCCAAAATCTTTAGTTCAATCTCGGAGACAACCCCGAGATCTTCAGGTCCAATCCCGGAGATAACCTTGGGAGATACAGCTCAAACCTAGGAGACAACTGTTAGGTTTGAAATATTCATGAACGCAATCAAATTGCACAAAGTAAGTGAAAACGTAATAAAATAGAGTTTTAAAATTTTACAAACTATATACCCGGATCATCCTTTATGCATAATTATTAATTAAACGAAAAGATGAAGAACAAGAATCATACCCTTGAAGATTCGAGCTTCCTCAGGTACAAGTTCACCTCCAAATCCTTTAGGGTTCAACTTGAATCCATTGGGTTTGGTTCTTTCCTTTGATCAACGTTAGCCACCCAAGTGTTTGGCCTCTAGAGGTGATCTATCAAGGAAGAAAAAAGATTCAAGAATATGGGTGTTTGGCAAAACCATAGTTTTTTTATCTCTCATAGAAAATGTGTACTCTCCCAACTATTGAAATTACGTATTCACGTGTGTTGTGAAAGTGTCAACCAACAACACCCATAATAAGACTTCTCCTATTTATAGATGTAGGCAACCCTCCTTAATAATTAAGGAATTGTGTTTTATTTTAATTAATAAAACTTCTTTAATTAATTAGGATCCCAATCTTATTAGGAATAATTAATTAAACTCTTTTAATTAATTAGCTTCCTATTCTTATTAGGATATATAAGAGTACTTTTATTAATTAATTCACAAACTCCTTTAGGAATTAAATAATAATAGTAATAATAATAATAAGACTCCTCTTATTAATTTATATTTAATATTTTCAAAATATTAAATAATAAATATTAAGCTATTTAATTTATTCTATCACCGTAGATTAAATTAAATATACTTAACTTATTATTACGATTATGCCATTAACTTCTTAAATAATTATTTTTCTTTTTATGGTGTGACCATTTAGGTTCTCCATATTAAACCGGTTGCGAATAAATCAATAGAACAATTCTAATCTTATTTAAATAAATAAATTAAACTATTAATTTATTTAAATAAGTAATATTTATTCTACAATAGGGATAAGTCTCCCTAGCGATTAACGACTTTCCAGATAATATAGATTTCAACATTAATCATAAAATAACCTTTGAGAAAATAGTTACCGCACAATTCAATCCTTCCACCATACAATGTCTTAATTAAATATAAGACACAAAATTACTGTCAAGTCTTATTTTATTTAATTATATATTTCGACTCTTAAATGCACAACACCAAATAATGCAAATTAGAAACTCCTTTCTAATTTCATTTTGCCTTAGCCAAGGACTACTGGGTTGTCATTTATCGAATCACATAGGACATTTCTCTTCTTTTACTAGAAGCGGTAAATTCTTTATTGATCATACATTATCTCCATGTACAACTTATTATACCCAAGCATACCCTTTGATATACCCTAAGGGTCTTAAGAAATAAGTCAAAGTATAACTCATCAAACACAAGATACTATGATGATCTCAAGTCCAATGATCACTTGTACTACTATCACTACAGGAATTTCTATTAACAGTCAAGTAAAACTCCATTAGATATTCCTTAGCGAGCCACGTTCAGTGAACTTATTCTATAATAAGCACCTACATAATTACTTTAGTGTCTCTACATAAATGATCATAAAATCAATTATCCTCATCTAATGAGCAAGCAACGTATGTACCAATCTATCCAGATTCACTAATCTCCAATTTAGTAATCCAACAATTGAGAACTATTTTAGTTTTAAGCTTTCTAAGAATTTAGATCTCATTAGAATGATCATCATCATTATTCTAAAAGCATTGCTTAAAACTATGGGTTTATCACATATTATAAAACAACATCATGTAGATAATTAAATGCCTTTAATAAATTAATACTTTTTATTAATTAATGAATAAGATTGTTACAAAGTATATGCTTTATCATCAAATATAATTGGCTTGTGTGCATACTACTTTCAATCTCCCACTTGCACTAAAGCCAATCGCCATGGTATCTCATACCCTTCTTCTCTAAGTGACGATTATCTTGCTCTTGGATAAGCTTTAATTAATGGATATGTAATGTTGTTATTAAGAGTCCACTATCTCTATAGTGATTTCCCATATTTTAATGATTTCTATAATCAAATGAAAGTACCACAACACATGTTTAGATCCAAAATAAGACTTATGAACTATTCCTAGTTATGTAATTAACTTTTCATCTAAACAATCAACTTGCAGCTTGATTTATAACTATATACTTTGTCTTTATCACTAATCCAGAAACTCTTTGCTGTTTGAAACCTTTCCAATTCACTACACCACTGTTCAAGGTAACCTTTTACCTTAAAGTGGATTTTCTGTCGTCTTGGTCTGTCTGAAAAAACTTGAGTCTGTTAAGCTCTCTAGTTTTAATTTAGACCCACCATAAATTTTAATCACATCATTAGTGCCGGTTAAGTACTTTAAGATATTTTTCACTGTCTTACAGTAATCTTCTCCAGAATATGACCGATCATCATCAGGTCTCGTACATTTCATTGTATACATGATTGTCACTCGTGCGATCTCTCTTTTTAGGAGTCTATGGGGACTATTAAGAGAGATACACTCCATGGCTCATCAACACGAGACATCTCTTGAAGTTTGTCATGCTAAACGACTTTAGCATCAAATGAATATACATTCATTGGGTTAAGTCGAGCATCCTATTAAATCTATCTATATAGATTTGTATTTCAAAATACGATACTCTTCCCAAATCATTCATGGAGGAATGTTTAGACAGCTTTATCTTTACTGATTGTAGCATTAGTATGACATTCCTTATTCATAATATATCAACATATATTACTAGGAATGTCACAACGCTCCCACTGACCCTATTGTACACAATAGGTTCATTCTTGTTTTTGATAAAATCAAACTCTTTTGATTATTTTCTCAAAACGAATGTTCTATTTTTGAGAAGCTTACTTCAATCCATTTCTCTGAGTGTCTACAACTCTTACCTCATCGTATGCAACTGGATCATTATCTTCTATGATGTGTACCTTATCATCATCATTTATGATGAATCCATACCTCCTAAGTATCTTCAGTACTATTCCAGATTAACGATTTGGTTGTGGTACAATAACTCTATCTACAGGTTCCTATTATTTGACTTATAGTGTTTTGTGATTCTTGAACTCTTCAAGATCTATTATCCCCCCACTATCCCCTTTAATGATAAACACCTTTATCTTAGAAGGTAGCGTGTTTCTCAATAAACACCTTTTGCTAAGTAGGATTATAGAACATATACCCTAAACTCACTTTAGAATGTCCCACAAATCTGTACTTGTTAAATCTTATCCCAAGCTTATCCTTTGAAACCTTTTTCACATAAGCTGGACAACCCCTTATCTTAACATACATAAGATTAGGAATCCTCCCTGTCCATAACTCTTATAGAGTCTTGGGGTCAAATTTTGAGGTTACCTTTTTCGTAGATATGCAGCCATTTCTAGGGCATGACCCCAGAAGGATACTAGAATGTCGGTAAAATCATTATGGACCGTACCATGTGCTATAAGGTATGATTTTTCCTTTCAAATACATCAATCAATTATTGCTTATCAGGAGGCGTCCATTATGAGAAAATCATTTGAGATGATCTAGAAACTTATTGCACAAATATTTATTCCTTGATCTAATAAAAAAATCTTATTACTTTGCCAATTTGTTTCACTTCTGAATTCTTTGTACCTTTCAAATAATTCACACTTGTATTTCAGCAAATACACACATTCAACTCTCTGAATGATCATCTCCTTTTCTTATACTAGTTTGTTCAATTTACAAAATAATTTTTTACGTAAGTCAAATATACAAAATCCATTAAGTAATATTGTAGTTCTATACAAAATATTATTATTATAAATAGAACAATAATTGTTCTTAAATATAATATCAAAGATTTTATTGTCCAACAACAAAATAGAAATAATGATTCTAACAAGAACTGGAATACAATAACAACTTATTGACTTAATTAATAGATTTGCCCGTAGTCATTGCTAAACTATAAATTTCTATGGCTAATGTGGCAACCTTTGCTTCATTTCCCACATATAGAATTATTTATCTTTGTTTAGCTTTCTACTTCTGCTTGGTCCCTTCATAAATCTATATTTATTATAACCAAAGTCGGTATCCAATACTCAAGTAGAACCTTGACTTAGAGAAAAAATTATTTTAAATCATAAACAAAATTATATTTGTAACCGAAACTTCACTAAGCTTCTTCTGGTTAGCTCTGCAAGATGCTTCTCACAGTTTCTTTTCTAGTGTCCTGATTTATTGTAGTGGAAGAAAACTCCTTTGCTAACCGTATCAGTTTTGTTCTTGTTATCCTTTATTTTTGCCTTTCTATTTACCTTCTTTGAATCGTTCTTCTTTTTAGAAGATCCTTTGACGCCTGCCAGTAAGACTTGGTCTTTCTTGGTTGAAAAGTGACTCTCAATATTTTTTAACATGTTAAGCAAATCAGCAAAGCTGATATCTAGCTTGTTCATATGAAAATTTTACAACAATTGTGAAAGAAGTCCGGGAGTGAGTGCAAGATCAAATCTTGGCTCAACTCTCCATCCATGACAAAACCCGTTGTCCTAATTGATCAATCAAATTGATTATGTTAAGGACTTTTATCTGTACTGTAGTGTCATCGGTCATTCTAGATCAGAAGAGCTCCTTAGATATCTGATATCTATCAGTACTACTTTCCTCACCATCAACTTCTTGATATGAAGGAATATAGTAGGAGCATCCATAGTTTTATGCTGACGTTGAAGCTCGTTACTTTTGGATGCGAGCATGATACATTGAACCAACTATACATCATCTTGCCACTTTTTGAAAGTAGCAATCTCTTCCTCAGAGGCATTGTCTGCAAGCATTGCAGGGATAGTTGTATTAAGGACATAAGATAGCTTTCCAGCCGTGAGAACTATTCTCAATTTCTTTAACCAATCCGTTTAATTCGGTCCGGTTAATTTAGCATCTAATATGTTATGAAATGATAGTAATTTTAGACATTGTAAAATTCTGTAAATGAATTTGTAATTAACAAAAATTCTGTAAATGAATTTGTAATTAACAACATTTTTATATACATTCTTTTATTAATTACCAAAATAATTTAGGTCTTGTTTTAAATTGGTATCTCCCACTATTTTAATCAACCTATATTACCCTCAATTTATATAGTTCGGCTATATCTAATTAAAGATATGCTAGTGAGAATAAGGATATCATTTCAAATGCATATAGCCTTGTGTGTGCACAACAAACTATATATAAATAAATAGGTAGACAACTATTGTCATTTACATCAACTATGTAACTCCTTGTATTTTACCTCTTAGATTATTTTGATCAAGTGGTGGCACATCCGAATCAAAATTATCCAAGTTAAGTCTAACCTAGCACTCCATATATTTTAAAAAGAAGAATATTGTCCTTGCGGTGACACAACAAAATAACTTTGTTCAATTTTCTTTATAAGCATCAAATGTGATAAAATTAACATCTTAACGAATTAAGATAAGCCTTGTGGTGATATAACAAACTTATAATAATTAATTGATACTCTATTATTTTTTGTCATGCTAGAAGGCGACGTTCGATATTCCAAATATCTTTGAACGCTTAAGATTTAATATAAATTATTTGAGGGTTTTGTTATTAATTTATCTCATCTTGTTTGGCGCGCATGTATATATATATATATATATATATATATATATATATATATATATATATATACACGTCATATTATTAAACATGCGAAGCATGTTTGCATAATATATAATATATATAATACTAGCATGCATATATAGAATATTATATTCTACCCATATTGATTATGGACTTTTATTATAGTTTGGTTCACCAGAGCCACTTAGTGAACCAAAAGGTCAAACCTTAGGGGTGCAAGAATTAATATTTAAATATAACTATTACATTTAAACCCGGGCTCCATTACAAACGGGTATTCAAGCGCTCCTTGCTCCTTGATCTCCAATTCTTCAAAATAATTCTAACTATTCATATTACAAAACTATTTAAAATAAATAGAAATCTTGATCAGCAGTCAAGGAGAAGTACATATGAGGGAGATAGAATTTACATTAAGAAAAATTAGAGAAGACGAGGTACGCAGACCCCATTTAATAAAACTCATATATTCATGCATCCAACTAAAATAAAATCTAATCACATTTGTCAATAGTCCATAATCAATCACATTTATTATCATACATATCACCATATGCATCAATAAATAACATTCATCTCATGAATAATAAACATTCAAAATATAGATTGATATCATTTAATGGGCAAATTTAGTTAGTATAAAATCTAATTTTGAATCAAAATAAACTCCTTTATTTTAATCTAAATTTAAATCAAAATAAACCTCTTTTATTTTAATTTATCCAATTTTGAATAAAATAAACTATTTTATTTTAATCAAATTATTTAATCAAAATAAACTCATTTATTTTAATTAATTATGGAATCCAATTCTAAGTAAAATAAAATAAAATCAGAACTCTTTTATTAAAGGAAACACGGATTCTCTTTCCTATTCACAAATAAACTCTTTTATTTTGAATAATATGAAATCTTATTCAATATCTAAATAAACTCCTTTATTTAAGGAAAACATAGATTCACTATCCTATTTACAAATAAACTCATTTATTTTTAATAATATGAAATCTTATTCCATATCTAAATAAATTCCTTTATTTAAGGAAACACGGAATCCAATTTCAACTCCAATTAGCTAGGATGAAATCTAATTTTAAAATTAAAATAAACTTTTTATTTTAATTATAAAATAATTAAAAATATTATATATATATATATATATATATATATATATATATATATATATATATATATATATATATATATATATTACTTACTAACCGAGAATCTCTAGGAGATTCAATGATTACATGAACCAAGTGATATGCTGGTGATATATAGACATATAAAATAAATGAACAAAGTACTCATATAAACAGAAGTTCAAAAGCAGGTACAGGACTCAGCGTCGTTTTAAAAAAAATTCTTCGCGATTTTTTATTTTTTATTTTTAAAATTTTATACAACAAAATTATGCCTAATTAATTTTTTCTAAACATATATCAATATACATATCAAATTAAAATAATTAATAATTCGTATAAAGGTTTGACTCTGATGCCACTGTTAGGTTTGTAATATTCATGAACGCAATTAAATTGCACATAATAAGCGGAAACGTGATAAAATAGAGTTTTAAAATTTTACAAACCATATACCCAGATCATCCTTTATGCACAATTATTAATTAAACGAAAAGATAAAGAACAAGAATCATACCCTTAAAGATTCGAGCTTCCTCAGGTACAAGTTCACCTCCAAATTCTTTTTGCGTTCAACTTGAGTCCACCGAGTTTGGTTCTTTCCTTTGATCAATGTTAGCCACCCAAGTGTTTGGCCTCTAGAGGTGATCCACCAAGGAAGAAGGAAAATTCAAGAAGATGGGTATTTGGCAAAATCCTAATTTTTCTATCTCTCATAGAAAAGAGTACTCTCCCAACTATTGAAATTACGTATTCACGTGTTTTGAAAGTGTCAACCTACCTCACCCATAATAAGACTCCTCTTATTTATAGATGTAGGCAACTCTCCTTAACAATTAAAGAATTGTGTTTTATTTTAATTAATTAAATTCTTTTAATTAATTAGGCTTCTAATCTTATTAGGAATAATTAATTAAACTCATTTAATTAATTAGTCTCCTAATACTATTAGGAATATTTAAGAGTACTTTTATTAATTAATTTCCAAACTCTTTTAGGAATTAAATAATAATAATAGTAATAATAATAATAAGACTCCTCTTATTAATTTATATTTAAAATTTCTAAAATATTAAATAATAAATATTAAGCTATTTAATTTATTTTATCACCATAGATTAAATTAAATATACTTAACTTATTATTACGATTATGCCATTAACTTCTTAAATAATTATTCTTCTTTTTATGGTGTGACCCTTTAGGCTCTCTATATTAAACCGATTGTGAATAAATATAAGACATGGAATTACAGTCAAGTCTTATTTTATTTAATTATATATATTTCGACTCTTAAATGCACAACTCCAAATAATGCAAATTAGAAACTCCTTTATAATTTCATTCTGCCTCGGCCAAGAACTACTAGGTTGTCATTTAACGAATCATATAGGACATTTCTCTTCTTTTACTAGAAGCGGTAGATTCTTTATTGATCATATATTATCTCCATGTACAACTTATTATACCCAAGCATACCCTTTGATATACCATAATGGTCTTAAGGAATAAGTCAAAGTATAATTAATCATACACAAGATACTATGATGATCTCAAATCCAAGGATCACTTGTACTACTATCACTACAGGAATTCCTATTGACATGCAAGTTAAACTCCATTAGGTATTCCTTAGCGAGCCACGTTCAGTGAACTTATTCTCTAATAAGCACCTACATACTTGCTTTAGTGTCTCCACACAAATGATCATGAGATCAATCATCCTTATCCAATGAGCAAGAAATATATGTACCAATCTATCTGAATTCACTAATCCCCAATTTAGTAATCCAACGATTGGGAACTATTTTAGTTTTAAGCTTTCTAAGAATTTAAATCTCATTAGAATGATCATCATCATTATTCTAAAATTATTGCTTAAAACTATGAGTTTATCACATATTATAAAATAGCATCATGTAGATAATTAAAAGCCTCTAATAAATTAATACTTTTTATTAATAAATGAATAAGATTGTTATAAAGTATATGCTTTATCATCAAACATGATTAGCTTGTGTGCATAATACTTTCATGTGGCCTGTTGGACCATTTTCCAACGGGATGTGATGACTGTTTGCTCCCACGACTTCTATTGGGGACTGGAGTTATCACTGCTGACCTTGATGAACTACTTGGATGTCTACTCCAAAGCTCCCAGGAACATCCAGGATGTTAACATTGGGGTTATCACCAAAGTCTTTAATCCTTCGTATGGACTTTCCATCGCAGATGTTCTTCTCATGTGCAAGAGACTCTGGGGGATTCAATTTTGTCTGATGACTTGTATAACAGATTCCATCATTGGTCCTCCCCGATGAGGATGGTTTTCCCTGGTTTGCATCGCCAGGTCTTTCCAGTGTTCTGTCGGAGTTACTGCCAACAGTTTGTGCTGTCAGGACTGCTTGACCTTCATTGAAATGTACTTCAACGGATACCATCATCGGACCATCTCTGATGCTTCGCTGGGTTTAATTTCCAACGGCTAATGCTGTCAAGATTACTTGACCTTCATTGAAATGTACTTCAACGGATACCATCATCGGACCGTCTCTGATGCTTTGTTGGGTTTAATTGCCAATGGCTAATGTTGTCAAGATTACTTGACCTTCGTTGAAATATAATTCAATGGCTAAGATCATCGGATTACTTCTGACACTTTGCTGGATTTACTTGCCAATGGCTAAATAACGCCAAGGTTACTTAACCTTCGTTGAAATGTGCTTCAATGGCTGAGATCATCGAATCACTTTCGATGCTTCGCTAGATTTACTTTCCATTGGCTGAATAACATCAAGGTTGCTTTACCTTCGTTGAAATGTGCTTCAACGGCTGATGTTGTATGAAGTTTTCATTGGGGAGAGGTTGCAATTGGAATCACAACCCCAAGTTGATGGCATCAGACCTTTATGAGGTATTATCGAGTGTAGTTTGCAATAGCTGTGATCATTTATGTTGTGAACACTGTGTCTGGGTGAATACCAATGAGTGATATGTAGACCCGCAGTTTGGTCTCTGAAAATTAGGATTTCAGGCTCTTCCGCTTAATCGCGTAGCGTCTTTTTTCCTGATTTTACTTTTTAGGTTGTGAGACCTCCTTTGCAACTCAAATTGGGTTGAGCCGGAGGAGTGGGACCTAACTAGAACAGCCACAAGTACACCTGTGGCAGCCGCATATACACTTGTGGCCATCCGTGGGTGTATTTGAGGCTCCCATTGCTTTCACAAGTCATTTTCAATTTGTGCCACATAGAGAATCTGATTTCTTCTTCAGATTTACTGAGTTTGGGCTATTTTCTGCAAAATCTGTCATCGTACAAGTGTTCTGCACTATCCTGCTAACGTATGCATGTCCTCTTTTCTAGTTTTTCTCCGTTAGAAAATGAGTTATCACATGAAATGCTTCTAAACACATAGTAGTGAATATGCATGCTCATATGACTTGAAAAAAAATATTTAACATAGTAAATGTTAGTATTTAACCATGCTAAACATAATGATGTGAAAAAATTTGACTTTTAAAACAGTCAAATTGACACATTTTTTCTGCTAATCCTATTTGAGGACAAATGAGCACAGGTTGTAAAGCAAAGTAATCCTGGTAATTAGGCTACCCTTACGTATTATGACTTTGATATTTTTATGCATATAGGATGTTTATGAATTTGGTTTGGTGTGCTACTGAATGGCAACCTAGTCATGCCTACGTGCACGTGGATAGTCCTTTTTACAAAGGAGACTATGGCAAAATTTTTCCATGAGCCTAGGCATTGAGTAGACATGCATTTTTAACTCTACTATAGGCGTATATTAAAGTATTGCATGCATCCATATAGTCATAAAAATGCATTTGAAAAGCTCTAGGTTTAGAGTTTATCACACCCTTTCTAAGGTGATTTGGAGACTTATGTCCAGATATATGGATCTAGATCAGTCGAGTAGTTCCCGTAAGACCACTTTAGGTGTGAGGAGGAAGGCTTCTGATGTGCCTTAGCCCCGCATAGTTCGACAACCTCGTCGTTTGGTGGAGGCAGTGATTCGTCCTATCCGAGTTGAGGTACCGGATGTTGAGGACGAGGAGGAGGATGTACCGATTGTGGCCCCCGCTCCTGCTGCTCATACTCCGCGTAGGAATCTTCTAAGCATTAATGTGATGATTCCAGAGCTTCTGGATGATTTGAGTTGCCACCCCTCAGTCTACTTGCATGCAAATGAGGTAAAAGCTGGGTTTGATCTTCCTTTTTCCTATTGATGAGGAGCCAAGGTTCTGATGTTGATTTGCTTTTATGATGTAGGTTCTTGGCTATATACAGCCTCGAGGGAACTGGTTCAGCATACACTCTCTATATCAAACTCTTCATCCAGAGTATCAAGAGATTGTTCATGGTTGGGGCTTTGAGCCGTTCTTTTCCATCATCCCACGTCGTTATCCCTGAGATTACCTCAAGGCGTTGTCTGAGCGCTAGTTTCACCAGACTCAGTCTCTCTATTTGTTGGACTGCGAGGTGGTGATGACGTCGATAGATTGGCAGTTTATCACCGGTATAGAGTTTGGAGGGGCGTCAGTGCCTTATGCGGAAAATATTACCCCGACTGCCGTCAGATCCTTACTAGGAGTCCCAGCTGAGGTGCTCAAAGGTAGGACAGTCCATACTGGTCCTTTAATTGTAGATGCTATAAGTGGGGCGTTGAGTGAGCCCATACCCGCTAATGTGAGAGTTAAGGATCTCATTCTTCGGCGATTATTTATGGTCATCCTTCGGGGGTTGTTTCATATTGGATAACTTTTTCACGGTGTCATTCGCTTTGGTCAGCGCCACAGGAGAGGTGGACCATATTTGAGAGTATGATTGGGGCTCATATACCTTCACCTATTTCCTCAGGGGAATGCACATGCGTTTGCAGGGTTTGACAGAGGCTTGGCTAGGGTTTTGCCTATTTCTGCTGGTGAGTGTTTCTCTTTTGATTTCCCATGTACATGTTAAGAGTGTTGACTGACCGCAGATGTTTTCCCTTCTATTGGTAGTTTTGGGCCAATGATAGGCTCCCATGTCTGCGTCCCATTAGCGTGTTAGGTTTAGACATCTACCCACGGGGACGACGATGGCATCACTCCACGTTAGCAGAGGTTCCTATAGCTGAGGGTTTCAACCATTGAAGCCTACAGTTAGAGTTATTGACAGTCGATGTCATTACTTGGGTTCCCTATTCTGGGGACCATTTGACAGTTGGCTTTAATGATGGGTTCCCGACTGGTGTCGAGCATGTGATGTCCACCCGTCAGATTCCTCTCTTCACAGATGGAGGATGGAAGCTCTATTTGGGAGAGCGTGCTATTAGGAGCACCACAGGAGAGATCCGTATTCTGATCTGTCCTCCTACTAGGCATTATTGGCCTGTGTCACAGTCGCCTGTCAGTGATATCCCATTGATGGGAGTTAACGAATTTACTTTGTCAGAGGGTCCATTCAATCAGGAGATATTATATCGATGGTGGTCCCCTCTTACCATCGGAGCATAGACCTACGCCACTCAGTTCATAAGGGATATGATTTCTGGATCCATGATGATGATGGAATGGATGGCCTGCGTCTGAAATCCTACTCATTTGATGTAGATTGATAGCTTGACTTGGCAGTTGGATCAGGCACATTTTTTCATCTGGCATTTAGGCAGAGATCCTTCTGAGGTGGATACTTTTGATCTTTCCAGCTCAGGGGTTTGCCCTTCAGGTGGCCCATACGATTTTGCCGGTGCAGATCCTCCATTGTATCGACCTGATATCCCTCTTAACGGAGATCTAATAACTCAGGAGGAGTTACATAAGATGGATATGATAGATGATGTAGACATTAACACCATTGACTTCTTCTGATGTATTTGTTGCAATATTTTTTGATAGGCCTCTGTTAGATACTGGGTGGCTGTGCCCCTTTCTCGTTATATCTTTTGATAGGCCTCTGATAGTTGTTGGGCGGTTGTGCCCCATCTCCATGTATTTTCCAGCTGTACACAGAGATGATGTACTAGATGATGATGTACTTAGGAATGTATGTACTATTTTCCATTCTCTACATCATATTGTCATCTATTGTTTCTCATGCATGTATTATGTTATGCATATGTATGTCCAGAGATGTTCATCATTGACCCCTCAATGGTCTTATGATACAGCCCACACAGATGTCTTCCTCGACAGTTAGCCGCATTGATCACACGCCACCAGTATTGGTAGGCTCATGTTTGAGATCATGGTATGATAGTTTGCCACCTCTATATCGAGTGACCGTAGATCAGCTGTTGCATCACTCCATGACCCTCCTGATGTTTTAGGTTTCTGTGGGATTTGTAAAGGGCATGCTGGAGCACTAGGTACCGAAGAGGCAAGTGTTTCGATTTGAGACCCATAAGTTGACTCCCACCTTGGAGGAGTATGAGCGTTTGACAACTTTTCCACTTGACATGCCTTGCACTCAGATGGCTATCGGTGATATGAGCCGACAGTTTATGACCCTCACTGGCTTGAGGCATAGAGTAGCCCAGGATGAGATCACCTCCGGGCATGTATGCACAGCACTCTTGGGAATTCACCACGTCGGAGGATGAGTAGCGTGTTGCCAGAGTAGATATACTTATGTTGTGTGTAGTGGCCTATCTATATATGTAACTGTACATAAATCATTTAGACATCAGTGTAGTTATGGCAGTGCGGGCTCTTAGGGAAGGACATACCATTGTACCGATGATTGTGGTAGAGACATTGAGGTCAGCCATGTATTGTCACACCCATTCTGCAGGGCTATTCACATGCAGCTCGATCTTGGTGTATGTGTGGTTCATGTCGCACCTAAGACCGATTGGCACATTTCAATGCCATGTGTACTGCTTTTCCCATGAGATAGTCATGTCTTACTCCTTTCAGCCGGCAGAGTGTACAGTTGCTGCTTCTTGGTCGGTGTTCCTGGCAGAGATTGAGGATCCAATTGATATCTTGCTGTGTTCAGGGCTTAGTTCTCCCTACAACTTCATTACTCATGCTCCTGACATGGATTATCTTCCTTTGGCTAGTTTGAGGGGCATTACCACGTATCAACCACTGGCTGTGATGTCACAATTTGACTAGTTTTAGGATGTTCATCCCTTTGAGGGGGCATTGGGTCAGCATTTGTCTTCTCGACATTTATCAGCAGAGGATAGATCTAGGGTTTATGCCTATTCGACTCAGCATGAGAGGGCTGAGTTTACTATTAGCCATTCAGGTCATTCTACAAAGTATTCTGAATGGATGGAGGTAGAGATTACATTGGTTGTGGTAGTATTCACCGAGCCAAGGATTGGTTTTGACAGTAGGGAGCCTATGGAGGACATTGATTCTCCCACTGAGGAGGAGTTATTTGCTGGATTGACAACAGCTCTGATTGATTCTCCCAGTATGACTGTTACTGTGACCCCGCATTCGGCAGAGTATTTAGAGTAGAGTCTGCATCTGATGACATTTGAGAGAGATCAGGCTAGAGCCTTGATGTTGACAACTCTTGTTGGGAAATATGCCACTCTAGTAGAGAGAGATGATGCCTTAGCTCATAGAGACACCACTGTTGCTGAGCGGGATGAGGCTAGATCATCTAGAGATGCAGTTTTGATTGAGCGAGATGGCACTATATCTGCCCGAGATGCCGCTATTACAGATAGTACTACATTGAGGTCTCATACAACTGATATCATTACAGGGATGAGCACGTTCATTGATGAGCATAGTGTCACCATGCAGATGGCTGTGAATCTCTTAGCTCGCAATAATACCATAGGGCAGGAGCTTACAGAGTTACCCCCTTCTTTTGAGAAGGACGCCATGTTGGATTTGATAGCGTGCATATACACTAATTTGTAGATGGGCTTGGATTTTCCTGCACAGACTAGCTTAGCCATTTTTGTCATGTACAACACATATTGTATATATCAAATAGTATTATATATGGCAGAGAAATATACTTTGATTCACTACCCATTTAGTTATGCCTTGTTACTTGCTTGATATTTGTCTGTTTCTCCAGGGCTTGTGATCTTGATGTATTTTGAACTCCCCCGTGATGGATGACCATTGAGATGTCTCAGGATCTTTCAGAATGGATCATTGATCTGTGTGTATTCCCTACCCTTTGGTGTCTTGGGACTGGTTTCTATATTTGGATATGGAGAGGAGTGTGGCTTTCCTCTCTGAGGTTGACCGTCCCATAGATGGTCGTCGGTACTCCTTTATATTGGGGAGCCCAGGTATTTTCATCTCTTATGGATAGGTGTTTCTCTTTGAGTATTAAACCGCAGCTTAGATGGTCACCGGTTCTCCCATTGGTGTGGGGAGGCCAGGTAGTTCCATCCCTTTGGTCTAAGCCGATGAAGTATGGTTTGAAGGATGATCCCAATACCGTTGACAAGTTTTTATGTTTTTGTAGGGGAGAGATCGGACCATGAATGGCTGTCTACGTACTCCCATTGATGAAGGGATATCAGGTTTGCGTAGTTTGAACCTAGCATGAAAAGGTTCAAAGTTATAAGTGAGGAAAAGGGTGTAGAGATGTTTTTATTTTTTTTGTGGTGAGACCGGACCACAAAAATGGATTCCTATGTACTCTCGTGTATTGGGGAGATCAGGTCTGTGTAGTTCGCCCCATGTACAAGACAGACTGCAGATGAAAAGTTTGATCCCTGGTGGGACAAACTGAAAGTGCAAAATGTTTTATCCCTGATGGGATAAAACTGAAAGTGTGAAAGGTTTTGAAAAACTTGAGTTAAGTGATGGATCTGATGATCCAGAACCAGGCTGCTGGTTGGAAGGTGTGTTTGTCCTTGATGGGGCAAACGGATGTGAAGAAGGGTTGTATGTAGTGAAGGGTTTTGAAAACCTAATTGACTGGGGATCTGGTGATCCAAACCTAGGATGTTGGTTTGCTGGTGACTTCAGACATAGTACCGTTTCACGGTGTCCGAGTTGATGAGCTGTGGAAATTCATCGCCATCTATTTCTTATAATCTAAGGGCTCCTCCTGTCAATACCTCCTTGACAACAAACGGACCTTCCCAGTTTGGGGGCGAATTTTCCTTTAGATTGATCTTGATTGTCAAGAATCTTTTTCAAGACCAAGTCATGCTCTTTGAATTACCCTATCTAGACTTTTTTGTTGTAGGATATGATGATCCTCTGTTCGTATAACTGACCATGGAAGATGGTTGTGGCTTGCCTTTCATCTATTAGAGACAATTGGTGGTACTTATCTTGTAACCATTGGTCTTCATCAAGCTGAGCGTCTATCAACACTATGAGGGATTCCATTTCCACTTCTATGGGGAGCACTACTTCCATTCCATAGGTTAATGAGTAGGGGTTGCCCCAGTGGAAGTGTGCATTAACATTTTGTAGGGTAACAGAGTCAGAGGCAACATGTCAAGCCATCCTTTGTGATTGGCGGGCATCTTTTGCATGACCTTTTTGATATTCTTATTAGCCGCTTCAACAACACCATCCATCTTTGGACGATAGATGACGGAGTTGAGATGTTTGATGTGGAATTTATTGCATAATTCCTCCATGATTTGATTGTTGAGGTTTTTAGCATTGTCTGACACAATCACCTCTGGTTGTCCATATCAATAAATGACATTATTTCTGATGAAACCAATGATAACTTCTTTAGTAACCTTGGGGGAAGAGGCTTCTTCTACCCACTTGGTGAAGTAGTCGATCATGGTGAAGATAAACTGATGCCCGCTACTAGCTTTGGGCTCGATAGGCCCGATTACGTCCATTCTCCACATTGAGAAGGGCCAGGGTGAACTCATATTGTGGAGCTCCCTTGGAGGAGCGTGGATAGCATTCCCATGAATTTGGCATTGGTAACATCTCTTGACGTGATCATCACAGTCAGCCTTGAGAGAGAGCCAGTAATGCCTTGTTCTTAGGATTTTCTTGACAAGTAGAGGGCCGCTCATGTGTGGGCCGCATACTCCACCATGGATTTCATCCATGAGTCTTTGAGTTTAGTCTTTGTCTAGACATCTGAGAACACCTAGTCCCATATCTCTTTTGTAGAGTGCGTCTCCACTCGGGTATAATTTCATAGTAATTCGATGGATCTGCTTTCTTTCAGCCTGACTCGCCTCAGCGGGTGTAGATCCATCTCACAAATACTCCTTCATATGCTGATACCAAGGGTGTTGGATGGGAGACAACTCATCTGATACTTCTCCAATGCAATTCCCATAGGCTGGAGCCTTTTGCAGGGAAAATGGGATATTTGGCATGTCTTCCTTATCAAATACGTTGATCAAGGAGGCCAAAGTTGCTAGTGCATCCGCAAAGTCATTCCTATTTTGAGAAATGTGGAGGAAGGATATTTCTTTAAACTCCGAAGCCATCTGTACAACCTGCCGATGGTAAGGCAGCAAATGTAGCTCTTTGGTGTGATAGATCCCAGTGGTTTGTCTTATTACCAATTCGGAATCTCCAAAGACAGTTAACCATCTGATGCCCATGGATTGGGCTAGTTTCAACCCCATGATATAGCCTTCATACTCAACTGTGTTGTTGGTGCTGGCAAACTGCAATTTGACGACGACGGGATGTTGTTCCCCCGTAATGGATACTAGAACTGCTCCAGCTCTAGAACCTTCCATGTTTACAGCTCTATCAAAATACATCATCTATAGTTGGTGTGTATCGTCCCGACTGTGTTGCTGAACTATCATTACCCCTTCATCGGGAAAGTATGTCTCCAACGATTTGAAATCCCCTAAAGGTGCGGCAGCCAGTTGATCCGTAATTCCTTGACCTTTGATAAACTTTTGCGTCACGTAGACAATGTCAAATTGTTGTAGGATCAACTGCCATTTGGACAGTCGGTAATTTAACAAGGGTTTGGTGAACACGTACTTGAGAGGATCCACACGGGATATGAGATGGGGTGTGTGACCATGGAGATAATGTTGTAATCTCATGGAAGCCCATGCTAAATCACAACAAGTTTTCTCAATTAGAGTGTACTTGTGTTCACTGCTGCTGAATCTTTTGCTGAGGTAATAGATAGCTCTTTCTTGGCCTCTATTATCTTTCTGCCCCAACATGCAGCGCATGGCATTGTCATTAATTGACATGTACATGAACAGGGGAACACCATCCCTAGGAGGTACCAAAATAGGAGCTTTGATTAGCTGCTCTTTGATTGTAAGGAAGGCTTTCTGACACTCATCATTCCATTTCATGGAGGAGTTCTTCCTTAGCAACTTGAAAATAGGCTCCCAGGTTGCTGTGAGTTGGCAGATGAATCGGCTGGTAAAGTTGATTCTTCCTAAAAATCCCCGTATTTCCTTCTCTGTTTGAGGTATGGACATTTTCGTGATGGCCTAGATTTTTGTAGGATCTAGCTCAATCCATTTGTGGCTCACTAGGAATCCTAGCAACTTACCTAATTTAACACCAAAGGCGCACTTGGCCGGGTTCAACTTCAAGTTGTACTTTTGAACCTGTTGAAGAGCTTTTTGAGATGATCTAGGTGGTCTTCCTCCCGTTCAGGACTTGACAATGATGTCATCCACATAGATTTCTATCTCTTTGTGCATTAGATCATGCAAAAGAGCCATCATGGCTCGCTGATAGGTAGCTCCAGCATTGATGAGGTTGAATGACAACCGTCTGTAGTAAAAGGTTCCCCAAGGAGTGATGAATGCAGTTTTCTCACGATCATCTTCAGTAACCATGATTTGATGGTACCTCGCAAAGCAATCAGCAAAGGAGTACATGTCATATTGAGTTGTATTGTCAATGAGTATGTGGATGAATGGCACGAGAAAGCTATCTTTGAGACAAACTTTGTTTAGATCCTTGTAGTCCACACAAACTCGCACCTTCCCTCTAGGTTTAGGCATGGGGACTATGTTGGATAGCCACTCAATGTATGTTGACACCATGATGCTGACGGCTTGAAATTGTTTCACAATTTCTTCTTTAATTTTTAAACTCCACTCAGGTTTTAATCGCTTGAGTTTCTGCCTGATTGGCTTGAATCCCTCTTTGATGGGGAGGCGATGAATGACAATGTCAGTGGACAAATCGACCATGTCTTTATGAGACCATGCAAATACTTCCTGGAATTTGGTCAATAGAGTAACCATGTCATTCCTTTGGTTTGGAGTAAAGTCCGTACCAATCTGGATTTGTTTGGGGTTTTTTGAGGTTCCGAGGTTAAAAGAGGTGGTTTGATCAAGATTTGGCTTGGGTTTGTCGTCAACATATTCTTTGATCTTCTGAGGTATCTCATAGTCCTCTTGTTCAATCTCCATCAAGTCCGAGTCCAACTTTACATCAAAGTTACAGTCCTTGTGAAGAATAGGCACCTCATCAGCAAGTTTATGCACATCTAACTTTAGAGTCCTGAAACAAAATGTTTTCACTTAATATATGAAACTGTTCAATCATACAAAGTGTTAGCATGAAATGACAAAAAAACTGCTAATATTATACAACAAAAGTAAGCAGTTATTGTTATCTACAGGGCAAAGGGAGTTTCTGCCCTTTTTACCCTTATCGGCAAATGCAAGGAGTGCTACTCCAATTGCCAAGGATGAAGTCCTGGTGGACAACAATGATGAAGTGGTTGTTGTCGTCCTTCTTCTCCTGAATGATGACCATGATGTCTGGACAATCATCATCTGGGATGTCTCTATCCATACCCTCCGTATGGACTAGGACACGCATGTTTGACAGATGTCTAGCAATCTCCTATTTATGCCTTTGATTCCTTTCTTCCACCTTTGGGTCTGGAATCAAGACTTCATTTCCTTTGACCTGTATCGGCTTAGGAAATAGCATAGCTACCACCTGGGCAGGAACCTTTAATGAAGGCCATATAGGCTCAACCTCTGTAGGTTTAGGCAATTGCCTTGAAGATGAAGGAACCTGTTTGTATTTGTGAGGGTTCCTGTAACTGGACCTAGGAGAATAGCCTAGTCTGGCTGTCCCTATCTGATTGGGAATTAAATTGGGCATTTGGTTCCCTGATGATCCTTTCCTAACCCTTGCCCTAGTTGAAAATCCAAGGATATCATCTCTTAACTTGCCGACATTGCCTCGGCAAAAACTCTGGGTATCAGAGGTGGCGCCCTAATGGGTTAATAGTGAGTGTTGCTCACCTCAAGGGCTTGGAAGCTGACAGGCTCAACTTCTGCATTGAAACTGATGAATGGTATGTCACTTTGTACAGGACATTCTGGCTCAGCATTAACAGTGACCAGGCTACTGTTAATGACGTATTTCAGCTGCTGATGGAGAGTGGACGGGACGACTCTAGCCATATGAATTCATGGTTTTCTCAAAAGTAGGTTGTATCCTGTGGTGATCTTAAGCACATGATAGGATACACAGAATGTATGTGGACCAATCTCCATAGGTAGTTCAATCTCTCCGACAACATTTTTTCATGATCCATCAAAATCATTGATGATTGTATGGCTGCTTCAGATCCTGTTGAGATTGATGTTCATTTTCTCCAATGTGGCATAGGGGCAGATGTTTAAGGATGATCCTCCATCTATCAAAACTCCTCCCACCACATATCCAGATGACATAATTGCTATGTGCAACGGTTTGCAATGACCCGTCCCTTTGGGAGGTATGCCATCATCGGTGAAGGATATCACATTACTTTTGAATATGTGATCAACCAGATGATGGAATTTTCAACATCCACTATTTTTGGCAAGTGGGCTTCTTCTAAGACTCTCAGTAAGACCTTCCGGTGATCCTCTGAGGAGAAAACCAAGTCCAAGATAGAAATCTGTTGTGGAGCTTCTTTCAAGCTTAAAACTACCTTGGCTTCATTGTGTCCCATAGTACGAAGGAATTCTTTAATCTTCTCTATGGGCACTTTCCCTTTAGGTTTGCTGATGGGTTTCATCACCCATTGAGGAAGATACAGTTGATTTTCTTTCGACACTGCAGCAGTTATATTGAAAGTGGATCCTTCAGCCTCTCTATAATTCCATGGCACTTTCTGTATGCTGACAACAGGATATTGTGGCCTGAAAGACAATATGATTGGCTTTGGTACAGCCACTTTCAATGGGTTTTCAATACCTTTGAGCTGAATTGGTTGAATTGTAAGTGGTGTGGCAGCCAAGTCTCCCTTAGAGGATATAACTGCTACAACTTCCTTCTATTTTGTAGGAAATGTGTCCCCACTCTCAAGTAATACAACTTCATTGTCTATCATTTGTAGATCACCGCTGTCAATCATGTTCTAAATAAGATGGCGAAGTGCCCAGCATTCTTCACTGTTGTGACCGCAAGAGTGGGAGTGGTATTAACATAATCCATTAGAATCAAACCGTCTTGAACGTGGGTTGACAGAAGATAGCAGTGCTGTGATTTTTCCCTTATTAATCAACATCTACAATATTTCTTCCATCGGTTAGCCTAAATAGGTGAATTCCCTTTTATTGGAAAAATCCCCATGGGCTTTGGCTTTTACTCTTTTTGCAATCTTATCCTCTAGCGTTTTACTTTCTAAAGAAAGTGGTATAGTACTTGTAATAATAGAAAGGAGGCTAGCTTGCTCCTGACTTGTGACGCCCCCAAAATAGGTATACATCACCTATTCTGAGTCGTCAAATACATGGTACATAATACAAATACAATCGTTAATATACGACAAGAGAGTTGTGAGTTTTAATACAAATACTGTCTTCTAGACAATATTCACTCTCAGAATAAGTCCTCGTTACATTTATTGTCACACTATTTAATAGAATAGTGAGGACTACTAATACTATCATCTGGTCCATCACTCCGTTCCCCGACTCGTCCCAGCTATATTCTCATTTCCTGAAGAGAACAATGAAAGAAAGGGTGAGCTCAACTAGCCCAGTAAGAAATATTATAACTAAGATAATGCAGAATAAATTATCATTAGCCTTAAACAGTGTTAAACTGATGAATATAACAAACATCAAGTTTAACTGCAGCAGAACAAGCAATCCATTAGAAGAGTCAAGTAGAGAATAAAATCTACTATCTTCTATGATTTAAAAGGTTTTTCATGACTTTTATCGCTGAGACTCAGCTTAATAAATATTCCATATCATCCCTGCACTCCGGCCAAGGATATTCATTAGTATCACAACTACAAATTATCCATGCACCACAGCCAAGGATATTCGTGTATTCATCAATAGTCATGATCATGCTAACAACTGTCCATCAATGCACTACGGGCCAATGAGGACTTTTACCACATCATTTATAACATTACGGTCATGATTATACCGAATAATACCTGGTCATAATCATACCAAGTCCATCTATGCACTACAGGCCACAGATGACTTTCAACAAAATATAAACATGAGGATGATGACAATGATTTAAGAATTTAATAAAACAAGTTCAAGAATTAATTTATCCAGGAACAAATAACGTCCAAATTGTCAACATGATACTGGATGAAGCGTAAATATCAAGGATATTCTACTAATTTCATGGAGTATAAAAGCTAAAACTTTAACCAACTGAGTACAATAAAGAATGGAATAACAAAGGAAATCACCAAGCATGCGATAGACCGCACAGACAGGTTATTTCAACAGAATAATAAATAATGGAACCAGGTCATGCGTAAACGCATCGACAGGATATTCCGACAGAATAATAGATAATGGAACCAGGTCCGGCGTAAACGCACAGATATGATATTCCGACAGAATAATAAATAATGGAACCAGGTCTGGCGTAAAACGTACATACAGGATATTCCAACAGAATAATAAAGAATGGAATAACAGAGGAATTTCACCAAGTATAGGATAGCCCGCGTATATAGGTTATTCTAACAGAATAATAAATAATGGAATAACAGAAGTTCTCTTCATGAATACAAAAGAAATAATAACCCTTACCGTAAAAGAAACTGAATATAAGAGTAGGGAAGTAACAGAATACTTTTCTATAGTTTCTTTATAATTTCTCTCTTTAGAGTTTCAGTGAATTCGTAAGAAAATAATGAAGGAATGAGCTTCTATTTATAGAAAAATAGACTGCATAGTAACTAACTCGTGAACGGTATAGATTGATTTACTTTAATTTGGCGGTCCATATTTAAAGAAAAATCTTTTAAATAAAATATAATATATTCTATTTATAATCTAATAAAACGAATAACTTTATAAAAGATTTTACTATGCACACACTATGCAAGCACTATGCAAATACTATGCATAATAAAATATAATTTATTCTAATTATTGTCTAATAAAACAGATAACTTTATAAAAGTATTCTGTTTTATATAAAAAGATTTTACTATTAGCCTAATAAAACGAATAACTTTATAAAAGTATTTTGTTTTATATAAAAAACTTTTCTGTTTTATTACATTAATAATCTCAATAAAACAAAACTGAGTGACTTATCATGTAAGCATCAATAATCAATATCGTGTGTTACTATGTAACCACGCGTATTACTGTACTTTTACTACCGAGTAGTTCAATAGTATTAATGGTAAAACTTCTGCCGTTATTTTCAATAAAATATTTTTGTCGTTTTCTCAATCCGACAATAATTCTGTTGTGGGGTCCACCAATGATTGTGCCGTCGTACGAATATTTCCTGTTAAAATGAATATTCCCCGACCAATCGAATATTATAAAACAACTTACGTACTTTGTAAAATTTATAAATATTACCCACAACTATAACATTATATCAATTTCACTCCATAATATTAAAAATAATATTTATAGAAAATTCATCTTTATTCAAAAAGTTGGGGTCTTACAACCTCCCCTTCTTATGAAATTTCGCCATCGAAATTAGGGTACGTACCTGGTATATCGAAGAGGTAAGGATACCTTGACTTCATTTCAGATTCTAACTCCTGGGTCATTTCCTCAACATCGTGGTTTCTTCACAAAACTTTGACTTGAGGTATAACCTTGGAGCGTAGAATATGTTCCTTCTTATCCAAGATTTGAACAGGAACCTCTTCATACGTTAAATCTTTCGCTATTTCGTCCAGTTCTAACTCAATAATGCGGTTCGAGTCTTTCACATATTTACGTAACATGGATATGTGAAAAATGTTATGAACACGAGACATACTTGGCGATAAAGCGAGTCTATAGGCCACAGTTTCTACTCGATCGAGGATTAAAAATGGGTCAATGAATCGAGGATTGAGCTTTTCTCACTTTTCAAATCTCGTAACTCCTTTCCACGGAGCAACTCGTAACAACACATGATCTCCTATATCAAATTTCACGTCCTTTCGATGAAGATCAGCATAACTCTTTTGTCGATCATGTGAGGTTTTTATACATTGTCGGATCGTTTGAATCTTTTCCGTAGTCATACGTACCAACTCCGGTCTCAACAACGTTGCTTCACCCACCTCATCCCAGCATACTGGAGAATGACACTTTCTTCCATACAACGCCTCGAATGGAGCCACGCCAATACTTGCTTGATAACTGTTGTTGTAGGAAAACTCCACCAATGGTAAGAACTTATCCCAACTTCCCTTGAAGTCAAGGACACAGAGTCTTAATAAATCTTCAAGAGTTTACATAGTCCTCTCTGATTGTCCGTCCATTTGGGGATGATATGCCAAACTAAATCTTAAATCCGTGCACATAGCTTTTAACAAACTAACCCAAAATTGTGAAGTGAATCTTGTGTCTCAATTAGAAACTATGGATACTAGCATACCATGCAGTCTTACAATCTCATTTATGTACATACGAGCAAGCTGTTCAAGTGTATAAGTTTCTCGTATTGGTAAGAAATGAGCAGACTTGGTCAATCTATCAACAATGACCCAAATTGTATCAATGCCTTGAGAAACCTTGGGAAGACCAGTAACAAAATCCATGGTAATGTGCTCCCACTTCTATTCTGGAATTTCAAGTGATTGCAATGGACCTTTTGGTACTTGATGCTCCGCCTTGACTCGTTGACAAGTTAGACACCTTGAGATAAACAGCACTATCTCTCTCTTCATATTGCTCCACCAAAATGTATGACGAAGATCACGATACATTTTGGTACTCCCAAGATGGATTGCAAACGGTGTGTTGTGCGCCTCCATCATGATTTTATACTTTAAATCAGGGTCGTTTGTAAGACCCCAAATTTTATGAAATAAAAGTATTCAATTTTTCTTATAATTACAATTCAGTAAATGGTTAAATTGATAAAAAGTTAAAGTTATGGGTGAAATGTGAATTTTTTTAAAAATAAACAAGTGGTTATAAAATAATCATTATTGTCGGGAGAATATTCGTTGGTCGTGGAATATTCTTTCTGTCGGGGAATATTCGTACGACGGCGCAGCTATTTGTGGGCCCCATAACGGAAAACGGTCGGATGAAGATAACGACAAAAATTGAGTTTTTATAATTAACGGCGTAGTTGTTACCGTTAACACTGTTGGAATACCCGGTGGTTAAAAATACAGTAATACGCGTTATTGCACAGTAGCACGCGGTATTGTACAATATTTTTAAAATTATTAATTTTTACGTAAGAAGGCACTACTAAATAATTGTCACAATAATTACTGTTCAATATTTTATTTTATTGATTCAATAATTGCTGCGTTGATATTTTATATTATTGTTGTTTCAATAATTATTGCTGCACATCATCTCTATTATCAGATCAATAATTTATATTATTTAAATAATATTATTAGATAGCATTATTGGTAATGTCTAGAAAGTTCTGTCTAAGGAGAGGTTTGGTTATCTAATTGCGCGCCAATAAGGAGAAATCCTTATTGGAAAGCCCCCTCTTTCCTGGGAACGACCTGGTTGCCAGTACTGTGATTCTGTAATATTATTTGTGAATAATTAATTATTAATTTATATGATGAGAAAAATATTAATTTTATGTGGATATTGATGGAATTTTTTTTTAAGTGACAATTGTTGAAAAATGATATTTTATCTTTTCTGATAAAATAATTTATTATTATAATATAATAATGGTGATAGTTTTACACTGAATGTGGGATATATGAGTATATGAGGAGGAAGAGTATTTTTGTTGTATTAAATGATTAACACATATTTTGTGTGTCGGTGGACCCATTTCTTGACTGAAATTTGATTATAGCCTGTAAAATCGTCCGTTTATGGATTTCGGTCAATTTCTATTTGGAATTTAGAAAAACTTTCTTCTGCAAAGTTGTAGAGAATTGAATTTCCTATAAAACAACGCGAGATTCGAATTTTCTGATAAAAGGGCTATTTTTTATGTATTGTTGAAGTTTCAGAAAATAAAATAATTTTTATTAATTTATGGGTGGGGCCCACTTGGTTATCAACATGTGGGCTGCTGAAAATTGGTTCAAAGTTGGCTGGTGGGTGAGAATTTTCAAGAGGCATGCGTAGAAATGTTGAATAATAATAAATATATTTTATTATTTTAGTCTCCTTTGGCGTTCTAGCATTTTCCTATAAATAGGTGCTTAAGTTAGAATTGAAAATCACACCAGAAATAAGTTTTCTTTCTCTCTATATTATCAAGCATATTTTGTGAGTATTTAGATATCTTGAGTGTTGCTCAGCGTTATATCCGATATTCAAGCCGGAAGTACTGCTCTTTTGAGATAAGAGATTTTAAGGGTTATTATGTTTTTCAGTTCGTAATTCTTCTGACCTTCAGAAAATTCTGGAAAAATTAGAAACGATATTTTGATGAGTTTTATTGATTGTGTCTAAAAATGGTGATTTTTGGATGTATATAATATGAGTTATGAATTTTACGGAAAAATACTATTTTAAAAGTAACCGCTTATAACTCCTTGTGTTTAACTCCAAAATTGATGAAATTTTTATTGGAAGTATATCTATATAATATCAGTGTACTCTGTGAATTTCGGAATTTTTGGATAAAAGTACAATTTATGATAAATGTCTAAATATTCGGCGGTTTTGGCCATATGAAAAATAGTAAATGAGTTTTAAAAATTCTGAGAAAAATATATGTTCAATATGGGACTATATTATGCTAAATCCCAGAAAAGAAATATTTTTCGAACTGATTTGATATTTTTCATAAAAATGGACTAGTTATGAGAAAATGAATTAAATATGTTATGTGAAGTAAGAAAATTGAAAAATAGGATTTTATGGCTTGAGAATCCTATATGAGGTATATGCAGATTTTTTATGAGGGTTTTTGGTTATGGGTGATGAAATCTTATGCGTTTGGCATTTTAGGATGATTAAATGTATTATTTAGTAAAGTGTAAACAATTAAAATAAATTGTTTATAAGCTTAAGAAATATTATTCTTTTCAATATCATTATACCGAAATATTGGTATGTATATTATTGTGAAATTTCTACCTTTTTCATGTCGGGATTACTATTCACGAGTTACTATTCACGAGTTACTATTTACGACAAAATTGATTTCTTTTTCTAACCAAATTATAGTTGATTTATGAATATTACTCTTGAGATTAAAACTATAAGTTGATCATATTATTTTTATTATCATATATAACATTTTTATAACCATAATGATGATATTTCTCTTTGACTTGAGTGTAAAGATGGGTAAATTTTTGGTATGATCATGACCATGGGGTCCCTTTGTCCATTAGTGCAAAGTTGAATTGTTGACTGGTATGATCATGACTATTGAATTTATAATTGAATATCTTTAGCTTAAGTGCAAAGGTGAAATGATCAACATGGTTATAATTATTGTTTATATAAATTCTGAAATGATTATATATTTCTTTGATATATTAATATATTTGGTCTGTAGTACAAATATGAACTGTTGATGAATATATTTGGCCTGTAATGCAAATATGAACTGCTGAGGAATATCTTTGGCCTGTAGTGCAAAGATGAATTGTTGATGAATATCTTTGGCCCGTAGTGCAAAGATGACCCAATGTTGAATATCTTTGGCCAGTAGTGCAGAGATGAACTGGTGACGAATATCTTTGGCCGTAGTGCAAAGATGAAGTTATTAGTATGATTATGAACAGGAACTGTGATTTGGTATAACCATGATATTTGATATTTCAAGTAAAGACATGTGATGAAAATTATCTTCGTCTTGGGTGCGAAGAGGAATTTAGAATCACAATTATGATTATGAGTTATTCATATGATTGTGGACCAGAACTGTTGATTAATGTTACAGGAATAAAATATTGTTGGTGGATTTTTAACATGGAGAAGATAGTAGACTTTATGGTCTATTTGACTCTTCTAATGGATTACACGTTCCGCTGCAACTATGGTTGAAAATTTTTATTATCTACCATATGTTCTAAATCTCTGATTTATTACTGATGAAGACTATTGATAATTTATTTATCTTTAGTCATGATATTCTTTACTGGGCTAGTTGTACTCACCCTTCTGTTTCACAATTCCTTTCAGGTAATAAGAGTGTAGCTGGGTCGAGCGGGGGTAACAAGGGAATAGAACGGTGGTCATCGTTTAGTAGTTATATTTGATGAATCATCTAGGGTGAAGCGAACCCAACGTTGGAAGGGTGTTTTATCACTATCATACAAGATGTCTAATGACATACAACCTCATGTCATCATAAGACAGGGTTGTGCTCATCCACTTGCTGAGTATCTTTACGAGTACTACCTATATAATCTTGGTGTTTGTTTGAAGTATAATTTTCAATTAGAGACAGTGGAGATAATGATATGTCAAGAGAAGACTCACCATTGGGAAGAATATGATAGTAAACTTCTCGTTTTTCTTTGGGGTCTATTTGGTCAACCAAGGATAATTCTGTGGCCATATGATATCTATCATAACCTAGACGCATGGCCTCCCATGTACGAAGGTTTCCTTGAGCACTTTCCAAAGATTTTAATTTCTAAAATAGTTTTTGACTATACCTTTATGTAAGGTGTCATTGTGAGGTGCTGTCCACGGTTGGGACATGAGTCACATTTGGTATATATTTGTATCCAAACTCACAGTATATGTGTTGTTGTATTTTGCACGACAATTGTTGTAATAAAGTTGTAGTTATTTTCTGTACCATGTATTTGGCGACTCAGAATAGGTTGGATGGAATGGACCTGTTTTGGGGTTGTCACAGTTGGTATCAAAGCTTGGGGATATGGTCTCTGGCGGAGATCGGGGAATATAACTAGGAGGGGAGAGATGAGTAAATCCTTTGCTAGTGTGTCCTACCTAAGCTTAATTATTGGTTGGTCATAATATATGGATATTATGTGATACGTTAATTTGCTTAATTAACCCTTGTTTTATGGCAGTATTTGAGAATGGCAGTTGAGAATGCTAACAATGGAGTGAATGAGACTGTGGGGATACCTCTAATCACTAACCATGATAATGTGATGTCAGATAAAGAAGGAATTAGAGAAATACATGTGGTGAGTGAAGAATTAATAGTTGCACCCGAAATGGTCGCAGAGGTAACAGCTGAGAGTGAGGAAGAAGAGGAAGAAGAGGTACTTGAGGAAAGTTTATTGGAGGTATTATATGATCAAAATGTAGAATTGTAAAATCGTATTCATGAGTTAGAAGAGCAGGCTGAAGAACGACAGGCCGTCGTGGAGCAAAAGGATGCAACAATTCAAGCTTGTGTTACCCGATATGTGATGCTTGAACAGAAGCATTCTTTGGCAGAGTATAAGAAGATAAAGATGAAATCTGAGCTGAAAGAAGAAAAAACTGAACGAGTGAGAATAAGTGATGCATGGGCAAAAGCCGCACGACACGTGGATATTGTGGAAAGAGATATCCGATCTAAGAAGGCTAAAATAGATGATATGAATTTCTCTTTTTGGAAAGCAATTGGGAGAACCCAACATCGAGTTTTGAATTACCCTGTACAGAGCGGTCAACCTGACTTCGATATGGATCGAAGATTGATGATTCGGATCATGAATCAGGAGTACGCCGAGGCAGTTGAGGGAGGAATATTTCCTATAGAAAAGTATATTCCTACGGTAGTGATGACGCCAAATGCTGCCCCAAACAAGTCAAAGCCGGGTTGTTTGAGGGATGACGGTTGTCATAACTTCCCAACAAATAAGGAACCCAAATGAAGTTATCATGGGAGATGACCAATGGAGAAATCATGATGATCTGAGAGATAGAATCTGAAATGAAAGTAAGGTATTCTCAACTCTTCGAAATACCAGGTACGTAAATTTCGGGGACAAAATTTCATAAGGAGGGGAGATTGTAAGACCCCGAATTTTATGAATAAAATTATTCAATTTTTCTTATAATTACAATTCAGTAAATGGTTAAATTGATAAAAAGTTAAAGTTATGGGTGAAATGTAAAATTTTTTCAAAATAAACAAGTGGTTATAAAATAATCATTGTTGTCGGGGAATATTCGTTGGTCGTGGAATATTCTTTCTGTCGGGAAATATTCGTACGACGGCGCAGCTATTTGTGGGCCCCATAACAAAAAACGGTCGGATGAAGATAACGATAAAAATTGAGTTTGTATAATTAACGGCGTAGTTGTTACCGTTAACACTGTTGGAATACCCGGTGGTTAAAAATACAGTAATACGCATTATTGCACAGTAGCACGCGGTATTACACAGTATTTTTGAAATTATTGATTTTTACGTAAGAAGGCACTACTAAATAATTGTCACAGTAATTACTGTTCAATATTTTATTTTATTGATTCAATAATTGCTGCATTGATATTTTATATTATTATTATTTTAATAATTGTTGGTGCACATCATCTCTATTATCAGATCAATAATTCATATTATTTGAATAATATTATTAGATAGCATTATTGGCAATGTCTAGAAAGTTCTGTCTAATGAGAGGTTTGGTTATCTAATTGCGCACCAATAAGGAGAAATCCTTATTGGAAAGCCCCCTCTTTCCTGGAAACGGCCTGGTTGCCAGTACTGTGATTCTGTAATATTATTTGTGAATAATTAATTATTGATTTATATGATGAGAAAAATATTAATTTTATGTGGATATAGATGGAGAATTGTTTTTTAAGTGACAATTGTTGAAAAATAATATTTTATCTTTTCTGATAAAATAATTTATTATTATAATATAATAATGGTGATAGTTTTACAATGAATGTGGGATATATGAGTATATGAGGAGAAAGAGTATTTTTGTTGTATTAAATGATTAACACATATTTTGTGTGTCGGTGGACCCCATTTCTTAACTGAAATTTGATTATAGCCTGTAAAATCGTTCGTTTATGGATTTCGGTCAATTTCTGTTTGAAATTTGGAAAAATTTTCTTCTGCAAAGTTGTAGAGAATTGAATTTCCTATAAAAAATCGCAAGATTCAAATTTTTTGATAAAAGGGCTATTTTCTAGAAATTGTTGAAGTTTCGAAAAATAAAATGATGTTTATTAATTTATGGGTGGGACCCACTTGGTTATCAACATGTGGGCTGCTGAAAATTGGTTCAAAGTTGGCTGGTGGGTGAGAATTTTTAAGAGGCGTGCGTAGAAATGTTGAATAATAATAAATATATTTTATTATTTTAGTTTCCTTTGGCGTTCTAGCATTTTCCTATAAATAGGTGCTTAAGTTAGAATTGAAAAGCACACCAGAAACAAGTGTTCTTTCTCTCTATATTATCAACCATATTTTTATGAGTATTTAGATATCTTGAGTGTTGCTCAGCGTTATATCCGATATTCAAGTCAAAAGTACTGCTCTTTTGAGGTAAGGGATTTTAAAGGTTATTATGTTTTTCAGTTCGTAATTCTTCTGACCTTCAGAAAATTCTAAAAAAATTTGAAATGGTATTTTGATTAGTTTTGTTGATTGTTTCCAAAAATGGTGATTTTTGGATGTATATATTAAGAGTTATGAATTTTACGGGAAAAAACTATTTTAAAAGTAACCGCTTATAACTCCTTGTGGTTAACTCCAAAATTGATGAAATTTTTATTGGAAGTATATCTATATAATATCAGTGTACTCTGTGAATTTCGAAATTTTTGGATAAAAGTATAATTTATGATAAGTGTCTAAATATTCGGCGGTTTTGGCCATATGAAAAATAGTAAATGAGTTTTAAAAATTCAAAGAAAAATATATGTTCAATATGGGACTATATTCTGCTAAATTCCGGAAAAGAAATATTTTTGGAACTGATGTAGTATTTTTCATGAAAATGGACTAGTTATAAGAAAATGAATTAAATATGTTATGTGAAGTAAAAAAATTGGAAAATAGGATTTTATGGCTTGAGAATCCTATATGAGGTATATGCAAATTTTTTATGAGGGTTTTTGGTTATGGGTGATGAAATCTTATGCGTTTGGCATTTTAGGATGATTAAATGCATTATTTAGTAAAGTGTAAACAATTAAAATAAATTGTTTATAATCTTAAGAAATATTATTCTTTCAATATCATTATACCGAAATATTGGTATGTATATTATTGTGGAATTTTTACCTTTTTAATGTTGAGGTTACTATTCATGAGTTACTATTCATAAGTTACTATTCACGAGTTACTATTCACGAGTTACTATTCACGACAAAATTGATTTCTTTTTCTAAACAAATTATAGTTAATTTATAAATATTACTCTTGAGATTAAAACTATAAGTTGATCATATTATTTTTATTATCATATATAATATTTTTATAACCCTAATGATGATATTTCTCTTTGACTTGAGTGTAAAGATGGGTAAATTTTTGGTATGATCATGACCATGGGTTCCCTTTGTCCATTAGTGCAAAGTTGAATTGTTGACTGGTATGATCATGACCATTAAATTTATAATTGAATATCTTTAGCTTAAGTGCTAAGGTGAAATGATCAACATGGTTATAATTATTGTTTATATAAATTCTGAAATGATTATATATTTATTTGAGATATTAATGTATTTGGTCTGTAATACAAATATGAACTGTTGATGAATATATTTGGCCTGTAATGCAAATATGAACTATTGAGGAATATCTTTGGCCTATAGTGCAAAGATGAATTGTTGATGAATATCTTTGGCCCGTAGTGCAAAGATGACCCAATGTTGAATATCTTTGGCCAGTAGTGCAAAGTTAAACTGGTGACGAATATCTTTGGTCGTAGTGCAAAGATGAAGTTATTAGTATGATTATGAACAGGAACTGTGATTTGGTATAACCATGATATTTGATGTTTCAGGTAAAGACATGTGATGAAAATTATCTTCGTCCTGGGTGCGAAGAGGAATTTAGAATCATAATTATGATTATGAGTTATTCATATGATTGTGGACCAGAACTGTTGATTAATGTTACAGGAATAAAATATTATTGGAGGATTTTAACATGGAGAAGATAGTAGACTTTATGGTCTATTTGACTCTTCTAATGGATTGCACGTTCCGCTGTAACTATGGTTGAAAATTTTTATTATCTACCATATGTTCTAAATCTCTGATTTATTACTGATGAAGACTATTGATAATTTATTTATCTTTAGTCATGATATTCTTTACTGGGCTAGTTGTGCTCACCCTTCTGTTTCACAATTCCGTTTAGGTAATAAGAGTGTAACTGGGTCGAGCGGGGGTAATAAGGGAATAGAACGGTGGTCATCATTTAGTAGTTATATTTGGTGAATAATCTAGGGTGAAGCGAACCCAACGTTGGAAGGGTGTTTTGTCACTATCATACAAGATGTCTAATGACATATAACCTCGTGTCATCATAAGACTGGGTTGTATTCATCCACTTGCTGAGTATCTTTATGAGCACTACCTATATAATATTGGTGTTTGTTTGAAGTATAATTTTCAATTAGAGACAGTGGAGATAATGATATGTTAAGAGAAGACTCACCATTGGGAAGAATATGATAGTAAACTTCTCGTTTTTCTTTGGGGTCTATTGGGTCAACCAAGGATAATTCTGTGGCCATATGATATCTATCATAACCTAGACGCATGGCCTCCCATTTACGAAGGTTTCCTTGAGTACTTTCCAAAGATTCTAATTTCTAAAATAGTTTTTGACTATACCTTTATGTAAGGTGTCATTGTGAGGTGCTGTCCACGGTTGGGACATGAGTCACAATTGGTATATATTTGTATCCAAACTCATAGCATATGTGTTGTTGTATTTTGCACTACAATTGTTGTAATAAAGTTGTAGTTATTTTCTGCACCATGTATTTGGCGACTCAAAATAGGTTGGATGGAATGGACCTGTTTTGGGGTTGTCACATCGTTAGGAACACAAAGTCTAGAGTTGACTCGAAGTATTTCTTTTTCATCGATTCTTGCTTCCGGCATAGCACCTTCTTGCACTTTCTTCCTCATACGCTTCAGCTCCAGGTCTGTAGCTTGAGCAGCTTTAACTTTATCAATTAAAGTTGGTTCTACTCATATATTCGACATCATCACATGGGTCCCTAGAGTCTTTAACTCAATCTTTATCCTTTGCAAGTCACACAAAATGGGCCTTTTCATTGTCAATATTGCACTCGTACCCGCATATGATCTTCTACTTAATGCGTCAGCTACCACGTTTGCTTTTCCAGGATAGTATTGGATGGTATGATCATAATCTTTTAACAGTTCAAGCCAACGTCGTTGTCGCATATTGAGTTCCTTTTGAGTGAAGAAATATTTGAGGCTTTTATGATCTATAAAGATCTCCACCTTCTCCCCATACAAGTAATGCCTTCAAATTTTAAGTGTGAAAACAACAGCTGCTAACTCTAGGTCATGAGTAGGATAATTTCTCTCATATTCTTTGAGTTGTCTTGAAGCATAGGCTATGACTTTCCCATATTGGATGAGAACACATCCCAATCCTTTGCCCGAAGCATCACTGTAGATGACAAATCCCTCCGAGACAGATGATATTGTCAGAACAGGTGCTGAAATGAGTCTCCTCTTGAGTTCTTAAAAACTCTTCTCACATTCTTCGCTCCAACCGAACTTTGTATCTTTTCGAGTCAGCTGAGTTAATGGAGTAGCGATTCGAGAAAATCCTTCCACGAATCTCTGATAATAACCAGTTAAACCGAGAAAGCTACGTACTTCGGTCACTGATTTAGGTTGCTCCCAGCTTTGAATAGCTTCAATTTTTGTTGGGTCAACAGATATTCCATAACTTGATACTACGTTCCCAAGGAATGCTACTTCCTCAAGCCAGAACTCGTATTTCTTTAACTTGGCATAAAGCTTGTATTCACGAAGCTTTTGGAGTACCAGTCTCGAGTGTTGCTCATGATCTTCACGGCTTTTAGAATAAATAAGGATGTCATCAATAAAGACGTCCACAAAGTGATCCAAATATTCCTTGAATACTCGGTTCATCATATCCATGAAGGCAGCAAGAGCATTAGTCAATCCAAAGGACATGACTAGGAATTCATAATGCCGTACCGAGTTCTGAAAGCCATCTTTGGAATGTCATCTATTTTAATATTCAATTGGTGATTTTCAAAACGAAGATCAATCTTTGAAAAGAATTTGGCTCCTTGCAACTGGTCAAACAGGCCATCAATACGTGGCAACGGGTACCTATTTTTGATGGTGACATGATTCAACTCCTGATAATCAATACAAAGTCGCATACTCCCATCTTTCTTCTTTATGGATAGAACAGGAGCACCCCACGGAGAAGTACTAGGACGAATAAAGCCAATGTCTAACAATTCCTGCAGTTGGGTCTTTAACTCCTGAAGTTCAATAGGAGTCATTCGATATGGGGCTTTGGAAATGGGTTTTGTACTGGGTTCAAGGTCGATACAAAATTCAATTTCACGCTCTGGGGGTAGGCCAGGAAGTTCTTCAGGGAATAGGTCAGGAAATTCATTAACAACAAAAATATTATTCAAAATTGAAATATTTTTGTTTAGATCCGTGACCTGAGCTAAGAAAGCTTGACATCCGTTTTTCAATAAACGAATAGCTTTATGGCTTGAAATGACAGTGATTGATTTTAATGGTTTGGTTGCTTGAATTCGCATAATAGGTTGATTAGGAATATGAAAGCTAACAACTTTATGAAAACAATCATTTTTTGCATGATGAGTAGTTAACCAATCAATCCCTAGAATTACATCAAATGCAAGTATTTTCAATGAAATAAGATCGACAGGTAATGTGAGGGTACCGATTTGAACCAAACAAGACTTATAAACCGTGGATGTAATGAAGGTTTCTCCCAATGGAGTTTCAACAAATAAGTTAAAATCCAATTTCTCCAGAGTCAAATTTAAACGTTAAGCGCAAGTAGGAGAAATAAGAGAATGGGTAGAGCCGGTATCAAATAAAGTATAGACTTCGCTAGAGTTTATGATAAGCTTGCCCGTGATGACCTCATTCGGGTTCTTTGCTTTCTGGGAGGTCACAACAAACGCTCTCCCTTGCACTACCGGCTTTGACTTTTCTGGGACAGCCTTTGGTGCCTCCATCCTAGCTGAACTTGTCTTTGGTGAACGACAAAATCGGGCTAAGTGACCTTCTCTTCCACAATTATAACATGCTTTGGACGGCATCGCGCAGTTTGGACTGATGTGTCCCTCCCCTCCGCATTTGAAGCATATGATCGGTGGTCGTTCTCCTTCCTTAACAACGGGTACTGGTGCTGACGTCTTTCCATCATTGTTGAATCTCCTCTTCTTAAAATGTCCATTCTTATTGTTTTGGCCCTGATTACCACCGAAGTGGTTACCATTTCTGGCTTGTTGATTCCCTCCACGCTTGTTGTCACCGCTTTGATGACTGCTCTCACTGGTATTATCATTTTGTCGGCTGCTCTCTTTTGGTTGCGTTGACTCGTTATCGCGCTCCACTAACTGAGCCTTTTCCCAGCTCCTTGAACTGTTTAGCGGTGACCGTCCGATAGTTTTTAGTGTTTCCACCTACATTTTGGACAGGAGTCGCTCTCGCCTGCTGTTGCATGAATTGCATAAAGTCTCTGAATATTCCATCATTCATCATTTGGTCAGTGTTGTTATTTGCATGAGGATTATCGCCTTCCTGATCCACATTATCCTGATTATTGATATATGGTGAATCAACGGTCTCATGTGCTCCATTGCTATTCTCAACATTCTCGGATATCATTTTCAGGTACTGCCACAAAATAAAAGGTTAATTGACATGTAACATATTATTCCTATATTCTGACCGACCAATTAAATACCAAAAAACTTAGGTAGGTCATACTAGTGAAGGAATTCCCTGTCTCTTCCCTCCTAGTTCTATTCTCACATCTTAGCCAGGATCATATCCCTAAGCTCTGATACCAACTGTGATGCCCCCAAAGTAGGTATACATCACCTATTCTGAGTCATCAAATACATGGTACAGAATACAAATACAATCGTTAATATACGACAAGAGAGTTGTGAGTTTTAATACAAATAATGTCTTCTAGACAATATCCACTCTCAGAATAAGTCCTCATTACATTTATTGTCACACTATTTAACAGAATAGTGAGGACTACTAATACTATCATCTGGTCCATCACTCCGTTCCCCGACTCGTCCCAGCTATATTCTCATTTCCTTAAGAGAACAATGAAAGAAAGGGTGAGCTCAACTAGCCCAGTAAGAAATATTATAACTAAGATAATGCAGAATAAATTATCATTAGCCTTAAACAGTGTTAAACTGTTAAATATAACAAACATCAAGTTTAACTGCAGCGGAACAAGCAATTCATTAGAAGAGTCAAGTAGAGAATAAAATCTACTATCTTCTATGATTTAAAAGGTTTTTCATGACTTTTATCGCTAAGACTCAGCTTAATAAATAATCCACATCATCCCTGCACTACGGCCAAGGATATTCATTAGTATCACAACCACAAATTATCCATGCACCACAGCCAAGGATATTCGTGTATTCATCAATGGTCATGATCATGCCAACAACTGTCCATGAATGCACTACGGGCCAATGAGGACTTTTACCACATCATTTGTAACATTACGGTCATGATTATATCGAATAATCCTTGGTCATAATCATACCAAGTCCATCTATGCACTATAGGCCATAGATGACTTTCAACAAAATAGAAACATGAGGAAGATGATAATGATATAAGAATTCAATAAAACAAGTTCAAGAATTAATTTTTCCAGGAACAAATAACGTTCAAATTGTCAACATGATACTGGATGAAGCGTAAATATCAAGGATATTCCACCAATATCACGGAGTATAAAAGCCAAAACTTTAACCAACTGAGTACAATAAAGAATGGAATAACAAAGGAAATCACTAGGCATGCGATAGACCGCACAGACAGGTTATTCTAACAGAATAATAAATAGCGGAACCAGGTCATGCGTAAACGCACCGATAAGATATTTAGACAGAATAATAGATAATGGAACTAGGTCCGGCGTAAACGCACAGAAAGGATATTTCGACAGAATAATAGATAATGGAACCAGGTCCGGCGTAAATGCACAGACATGATATTCTGACAGAATAATAAATAATGGAACCAGGTCCGGCGTAAAACGCACAGACAGTATATTCCAACAGAATAATAAAGAATGGAATAACAGAAGAATTTCACCAAGTATACAGGTTATTCCAACAGAATAATAAATAATGGAATAACAGAAGTTCTCTTCATGAATATAAAAGAAATAATAACCCTTACCATAAAAGAAACTGAATATAAGAGTAGGAAAGTAGTAGAATACTTTTCTATAGTTTCTTTATAATTTTTCTCTTTAGAGTTTCAGTGAATTCGTAAGAAAATAATGAAGGAATGAGCTTCTATTTATAGAAAAATAGACTGCATAGTAACTAACTCGTGAACGGTATAGATTGATTTACTTTAATTTGGCGGTCCATATTTAAAGAAAAATCTTTTAAATAAAATATAATATATTCTATTTATAATCTAATAAAACGAATAACTTTATAAAAGATTTTACTATGCACACACTATGCAAGCACTATGCAAATACTATGCATAATAAAATATAATTTATTCTAATTATTGTCTAATAAAACAGATAACTTTATAAAAGTATTCTGTTTTATATAAAAAGATTTTACTATTAGCCTAATAAAACGAATAACTTTATAAAAGTATTTGTTTTATATAAAAAACTTTTCTGTTTTATTACATTAATAATCTCAATAAAACAAAACTGAGTGACTTATCATGTAAGCATCAATAATCAATACCGTGTGTTACTATGTAACCACGCGTATTACTGTACTTTTACTACCGAGTAGTTCAATAGTATTAATGGTAAAACTTCTGCCGTTATTTTCAATAAAATATTTTTGTCGTTTTTTCAATCCGACAATAATTCTATTGTGGGGTCCACCAATGATTGTGCCGTCGTACGAATATTTCCTGTTAAAGTACAACTTGCGTACTTTACAAAATTTATAAATATTACCCACAACTATAACATTATGTCAATTTCACTCCATAATATTAAAAATAATATTTATAGAAAATTCATCTTTATTCAAAAAGTTGGGGTCTTACATGACTGAATAATTGACGTGTGACTTGGTGCTGATGAACCACCAGTTCTGCCAATTGATTGACTTACTCACCAAGAGCCTTCATTTCATGTTCCATCATAAACTGGAAGTGTGAATAATCCCATCTGTCAGAATTATCCTTGTTGATTTGGGATGCACCACCCACATAGTTGGAGCTCTGTCCACTGCTCTAGTTAATCATGGAAACCTCCATTTCCTTGTGTTGAGGGAGAGGGTTATCTTGAACGTGAGGTTGGTCGGGCTTGGTCACCATGATCTCACCATTGTCAATTAAATCCTGGATCTTATGCTTAAGGGCCCAACAATTCTGCGTGTCATGGCCTAGAGCTCCAACATGGCAAGCACATGTCTTGCTTGCATTAAAACCCTTTCCATTCGGGTTGGCTGCTGGAAGATGTCGACATCGAGATTTTTAATTGTCCCTTTCCTTTACCTGTTCTTTGGTGTTCTCATTTTAGGTGATATTTATTTGAAAAAACAAGTGAAAAAGGTCCGACATATATAATGTCGACGATGGACTGTTAAGAGTCGCCATTTGGTTTTTTAAATGGTTGTACCAACACAACCGAGAAAAGGTTTGTACATTGACCCAGTGATGTGACACTGCTAAGCGGGTCGGTGAAACCGAGATTCATTAGGGTTCGAAAATTTGGTTATGCGGAGGGAAGGTGTTAGGCACCCCCCCGACATCCGTGTTACCACGGTGGCCGCCTCTTTTGAAGAAACTGTTATCTGAATGAGTGTGTGTGGGTCAATGTGCTATTATTTGGAAGTAGTGCGAGGCCTCGTTCGCACCTATATACACAGGGTTTGAATTTTATGTAAAAATTTAATTTTATGCAAGATATGACAGTGATGTTTTATAAAAGAGGTTTTTTCAAACCCTGATGCTTAATAGTAATTGAGACCTTTTACACTCCAATTTTATTAAGTGCTCGGCTTGATTGATTTTATTTGACAGATGCGAGGCATCCATACGAAAATAAATGTACAAAAAAGTGTTGAATTCCTCGTAGGTATGAGAACCATCTGAGGAAATCCAAACATCACAGATAAATTTACAAGCTACTTAGTGCTGAAAAGGTTCATCACGGGAACCGAATCTAGATTCAGGAGACTGAATCTGTGATCACATGATTCCTAGGCTCACATGATGCCGCAATTGATATAAACGCAGTAAGCATATATTTATATAAAAGCTGTAAATATATATATATATATATATATATATATATATATATATATATATATATATATATATATATATACATACATACATACATGATCACCAATCACGAAGCACATCCATGGGGGATCAAAAATATAAATAAAGCTGTAAAAGCTATCAACCACCACGGAGGAAACTCCAGGCGAGACGAAATGTACAGAAAGCTGTAAAAACGGTCAACCACCACGAAGTAAACTCCAGGTGGGACGAAATGTATATATATATATATATATATATATATATATATATATATATATATATATATATATAATGCACAGGATATAAAATCCAGGCTCATCGGACGGCGTCCAACAATAGTTAATATATATAAGTATATATATATATTAAAGCAGTAAACGCACCGGATGTGAAATCCAGGCTCATCGGACGGAGTCCAACAACAGTTAATATATATAAGTATATATATATATTAAAGCAGTAAACGCACCGGATGTGAAATCCAGGCTCACCGAACAGAGTTCGATAGCAGTTCATATATATAAATGTGTATATATACAAAAGCAATTAAACGCTCCAGACTGAAGTCTAGGCTCAATCGAGGCATAACTCGATAATGTTAGTCAATATATATATATATAAATATATAAATATATATATATATATATATATATATATATATATACAGACTGGAATGAAACGACGGACCGAAGCACGGGCAAAAGCAAGCAACACGACTCTCAATGTGTAGAAGGGTGTGTGCAAAGATGAAGAGAAAGACTCTAAAGGGTGTGAGAAGGCTTACAGCTGACTGCTAAAAAAGGCTTCTATATCTTTAGAGTGGTTAAACATTGGCTTTTGTGGGTACAAAAGAGGCTATGTATGAGCTCATAGGTGTTTAAAAGGGAAAAGTACACAGCATGGGATGAGTGCAAAGCAAATTGGGCAGGGCTTCTTCGTCGTTTTCTCTTGAAAAATTAGCACCCCAGGCCCTCTATTTATAGGCATATTAGCCACAGGTGTACCTGCGGCTGAGCCGCAGGTGTACAAGAGGCAACCCAGGTTGGCCCGGGTTTTTCGGGTTGGGTCTGGTCGTCTCAAAGTACGTGCACTCAGGCACTGTAATGTCCATTCGAACTTTTAGAAGTGCAATTCGGGCATCCGTTTGAGGTATACAGGACCTATTTCGGATCGCCATTATCGAGAGTTGTACGATAGCATGTGATTAGAGTTTGTACGAAGTCATTGAAGATGGGACGGTGCCCTCCGGTCTTCAAGCTTCAACTTTCATCCGTTACCCCGTACAATAGTCACTCGAGATTGATTAGTCTTGTAGGACATTATTGTATAGATATATTGAGGTGACGTGGAATGGCATCGTCTTGGTCAGATGACGATGTTGGCCCTCATCGGTGTTATCGCCGAATTGGGCTGATAAAGCAGATGTTGCTCAGCTTCGCTGGGATTGGACTGATGTAATTGGTTGAAGGTCCTCATTGTCATCCTTGAGGTGTGTCTGTCTTCCCGATGTTATCGTCGGGTTGGTGCAGTGAATCTCATTGTGAGCGTCGAGATTGAAGCTGGTCGCACTTGTAACAAGCATTTCCGGGGTTATTGCCGAAATTGCATTCCTTGGGATTATCACCAAGGTTGGCGGCTATTCCCATGGTTGGGACTGAGACTGGATACCTCGGGGTTATCTTCAAAATTAATCGGTCTTCTCCGGTGTGTGTGCCGGTATTGATCTACATGCCTCAGGGTTATTTCTGAGATTAGAATTGTTACTCCCAGATTGCGATCTGGGGTTGATGATGAACTTTCGGTAGTATCCGGTACGGATATGGATCGTCTTTCAGGGTTCCCTCTTAAAAGACGAGTCTGCTCTCCTGCAATGTTAGTGACAGTAGTACAGAAAATTTCGAGTGTCTACAGATGCCCCTCTTTATCTTACTCATGCATGGCGATGCATGGGCAGGATAAAGAATCCTAGACACTTGAAACATAACAAGACAAACACGGTACTATGGATAGCAACATGATGCAAATGTATGATGAATGTGTACGGGGTTGTAGCCCAACACGCTAGGGATGATTGCTGGCTCCCTGTTGCTTCAACTGGGGGTTGGCAGATGACCAGATTTGATATGTAATCCGAATCTGTTAGGATGTTGATGTTGGAGTTATCACCAAAGTCCTATGTCTTCGATTATGACTTGATCCCGAAGATGTACCTCTTATGTGTGAGATCTATGGAGATGAAGCTTCATCTATCCTCTTTATTGACATTCCCTTCGTCGACGTGTGAATCAACGGCTAAAACTTTGTGGGTAGATTGTCAAGGTTGCTTGACATCCGCTGTCGTGTAGATCACCAGAACAATGCATTGTGACCCCAGTCTGGGATCCGCTGGGGAATACGAGCGGTCGGGTGTGAAAACCTCTAATAGCTCCAGAGCTCTGATAGGTTTAAATCGTTATCGGCTGTAATAATGTCAAGGTTGCTTGACCTTCATTGATATGTGTGTCAACGGCTTGAATGTACGTGGTAATCCCCTGCCGTGACTTCATATTGTAACCCCCGTCGGGGATCCACTGGGGAGTGATGAATATAAACGTACGCAATGATTGAACAACTTTCCATGCTTCGATGGGTTTACTTGCCATCGGCTGAAACAACGTCAAGGCTGCTTGACCTTCGTTGATTTGTGTGTCAATGGATGAGCATACGTTGTAACCCCCACCGGGGATCTCACGTTGTAACCCCCATTGGGGATTTCATGTAATAACCCGATAATTTTTTTATATAAATAGATAAGAAATTTTGCATATAATTTTTTTTTTTTACAATGAGAATAAGTGTCAAGTATTGTGATGTTAAATGCGAATATATTTATTACTTGAAAAATTAGAAATAATTTTAGAATTATTAATTACTACAAATTATATTCTTATGGTAATTAATTTCTGTAAGCAGAAATATTTTTATTATTTATTTTCCCTGAAAATATAATTTATATATTATTTAAATAATATATTAAGTGACAATTAGAATTATAATAATAAATATGTTATTATATGAATTTGTTCAGAATATTTAAGTTAATTATTTTAACTTGATTATTGATGTTGTGTACGAAGGATAAGTCAGATATGGAATCCAAACCCTAAACTTGGATTTTTATCCAGGAATGAGAATAATAATGTAATAATAATTATATTTTAATTTTCAGTGCTTAAATATATATCGTATATCTGTAGACTGTTAATGTTGATCAATTGTGGTAAATTGGGTCATAACCTAATATTGTGTTGTGAAACCCTAATTGTTAAACTCAATTATGAGTTAAGAATGAGTAGTAATTGTGTTATATGAATTCTTCTGCGTATTAGAATTTCTGTAATTATAAGAAACCCTAATTATTGTTTTATGCTGATAATTAGGAAAAATCCTAATTATTTATTTGAAAACCCTAATTGCAAATTTTAGAAACCCTAATTATTATTTTATGAATTATAAAGATAATTAGGAAACCCTAATTAATTTGGGAACCCTAATAATATTTAGGAACCCTAATTTAAAAACCCTAATTTCTATTAAAAACCCTAATTTAATTAGTATGTTTTAAATTAAAATTGTATTACACTTTAAATTTTAAATTGTCCAAACCCTATAAATTATTTGGAAAATTGTACGATTTTCAATCTAGTGAATAAACCCTAGATTTAATCACCTTGTACAATAATGCCCTTGAGATTTTAAGTAAAATTACCAAAATGCCCTTTTTGTCTCTTTAGTGTATTATTGTGCATTATTACTATCAAAGCATGGCAAACATCCTACCCTACCAATTTAGCATCCAAGACTCAATTATATTCAGATTCAATAAACCATTTTGAGCATTCAATGCATCTAATTTAGTTTATATAGAGATTAGAGAGAGAATTAAGGCATTTTGTACACTAAAAATTGTCCAACTCTCATCCTTGAGCTTCTCTCTCGAAAACCTACAAATTATTGTAGTATTTCAGTCCCAAAACAAAGCCCTACTACCAATCATAACAAATCATAAGCCAAAAATCAAGAATCAAAGCTTAGAAAATGTATAAACTCTAGCTTGATTTTTTTTTTTAATTTTTGGTGTTAAATGTTATGTTTAAATGTTAGAACATGTTTATTATAGTGTCTAAAGATGATCTGGGTTGCTAGATATTGGATCTATAACATTTAGAAGCTCGGATTTGAAGATTTCCAAAATCTAGAAATTTCATTTTCTGTGATTTTTTGGCAAATGTCAAGCCTTATATCTCTGTGATCTTTAATGTGTTTTGTGTTCTAAAAGTTGATATGTGTATCTTGTTATGTGGTCTTTAATCTCCAAAACGCATCAGGTCCATATCTATTTTGGATCAAAAGTTATTTAAGGTCAAAGTGGGTTGACCGGCATTGACCGGCTGTTCTTCAAACTCAAAAAATATTCCAAGTGTCCAGAAAATATTTTTTGGCAAATGTCAGAGCTTATAAATCTTTGCTCGATCATGATTTTTGTTGTTTAAAAGTTGTTATGTGTAGTCGGATATGTCGTCTTTAATATGCAAAAAGAATCAAGTTCATAGCTTTTGTAGATCGGGAGTTATTCATGGTCAAAACCGGTTGACCGAAAATGCTGAAGAACACAAACCCAGAATTTTTTTGAGCAGATTCCGTGTTGAAGTTTGACCAGCTAGATCATGCTCATGTTATGATGTTAATGTGTTATGATGCTTTGTAGTTGTAGTCCTACATGTTGTCTACACACTCCAATTGATAGATCACACAAACAATACACAGATTGGAAGTTATAAGGATCCAAAGTAGGCAACTCGACTGTTCTTCAGTCGAAGAACAGCCTTGTCAGACTTTTTGATGGCTAATAACTCTTAGATCTGATATTTTTTTAGTCATGATGTTTGTTGGTAATTGTAGTATTACATGAGAACTACAAGATTCAAGTGTTAGATTGTCCAGAAACGTAATGGATTGAGAATTATAATCGGTCAAACTAGGCACCTTGATAACTGTCTTGTCAGTGTTCTTGAGGATCAAGAACACCTAAGGCAATAGATAAGCGTCGCTAAAGCCTTTAGCGACGGTTTTGATTTATTTTAAAATTTTCAAATTCTGAAAATTCCGGAAATGATTTAAAAATTAGAAAAATTAGATTTTAATTATTAAAAATACTTAATAAATTCTGAAAAATTATTTTAAAGTCTGAAAAATAGTTTTTAACTATTTTGAGTATATTTCAAAAATATTTATTATATTTGGAATATAAAAAGGTATTTATTTATTTAATTATAATATTAAATAAATTATTTAAAAATGATTTTAATTCATGAAAAATCATGAAAAATTATATTATTGTGTTATAAAATATTTTAAGTTATTTTTCATGAATTTTAATATTTTGTGATGAAATTTCATTAATTAATTAATATTAATGATGTTTAAGTTATTTAATAAATGTATGAAATAATTATGGAAAATAGAATTAATGATTTTAAAAATGATTTATAGTATCATAAACATATTTTGAGTTATAAAATATGACTTTGGATATTTTATCATGAAAAATATTATTAATTTAATATTAATGATTATAATCTAATATTGATGATATTTAGTTTATTTAATAATTATATTAAATAAATAGTTTTAAAATAGTTTTATTTATTTAAAAATTATTTTAAAAGGATATAAATGAATTAAAAATATTTTAAGTTATAATAAATGACTTTTAATATTTGGATAAATAGTGCATTAATATTTTAATATTAATGGTAATTATTTAAAAATAATTTTAAATGTTTTAAAAATCATTTAAGAGTAATATAAATGTTTTAAAAGCATTTTGAGTTATTATACATAATTTTAATATTTTGGCAACAGTTTCATTAATAATTTAATATTAATTAAATGTTAATGATAATAGAATTATTTGATGTTTAAATCATTTAAATATGATTCCGATGTTTGAAAATTCATAATAAATTATAATAAATGTTTTAAAATTATATTAAGTCATTTAAAAATAATATGACTGATACTTACGGATATTGAAATACAGTATAGAGTCTTAGACTCAATAATTATCCAATAAAGCTGTCGGTACACCGACATGTTTTAGAAATTCATCTAGATTTAGATATTTTGACTGTATTAATGATTAATTATGATTCAATGACTGTTGGATATGTGTGATAATGTGATTAGGTTATGTGCTGACTGCGAAATGCAGTACTATGTGTTATAGTATATTATTCTAATCGAACGAATGATCTTATTACTGATAGGTCGCTGTATAAAAGATTAATCTAAGTTGCGTTATTGTAAGCTGCAACTCAGGCAAGTATCCTACCTTTGCATTTCCTTTATGCAATGGACATGAGTAAGAAGTTTCAGAATTAAATTATTATTATGCTATATTATCAACTCTACTGCGACATATTCTATATCCGCTCATTGTTTATCAACATGTTAGTATATGGTAATTCAGATATATATTATGTTCGTCAATTTCTATAAAATGGTTATATAAGTGTCCCCACTTGGATAATCATTGTATTTAATCACATGTTGATATACCTTTGTCAATTACCCTTATATATAGGTTGAATTATAGATTATTATTGAACAAGATAAAACCTTTGCTTTAGAACCCAAACAAGTATGAACATCCCTTACATAGGAAAAACTTTTATGCGCCCAAGGTGGAGAGAGTTCTTAAAATGTAGTATTGATTAATGCAGGGCACAACGGGCTGATCACCCCCGTGTCCGTAAGTTATGACGATTTGCAGATGAATTTCTGTTTAACCTTTTCGAAAAAGAAAATAATGTTCATGATATGTCACTTAACCCTACTTATAGTCAATACATAGTTTAAAAAATATGAAAGAGAGTTGTTATGTTATTATTATTCTTGGTACAACTTACTTCAGAACTGTTGATTCGTTATAGAAGTGTCTTTCAAAGAAAACATTTAATTCTTTCAACTAATATATATTATTGTTATTACTTGCTGGGCACTCATATGCTCATTCTTGCTTAATTTAAATGTTTTCAGTTAAGTTTGAAGAACCAGAAAGCTCGTGCAGAAACAAAGGAAAAGGAAAGCTAACTGAATAAGATTTGTGGTAGTTGCTGTAATAGTTTATATTATTAAGACAATGATATATATATAAATAATATCATGTATTGTATGGAATGTACTTTAAGGTCTCGTACCTGGGTAGATAAACTCTGATAATTATGTAAATTAAGTTGTTATTCATAGTATTGTTATTATTATTCGTAGAATTCCGCTCATAGAAATGGTATCGTGAAGCACCGAGTTCGGGTTTCAAGTACCCAGATTTGGGGGCGTCACAGGTTGGTATCAGAGATTTAGGGTTAGAAACCTTAGGTGGAATCAACCTTAGGCTATAACCTTAGGACAGGGGGGAAATGTTGAAAATACAAATAACTCGTATAGAGTTTTAAAAGAAGATGAATTGAATAAATTCATCATTGAACAAAATAAAAGATAACTCTTATAAAACTATTGTTTGTTGTGTGTATATACTATATGCTAATCAGGATAATTTATGTGTGTAGATGTATGGTGGAAAAGGATTGTTATGGGCTTATAACTTGAAGAAGAATCAGATCCATACACCCGAGCTAATATCGAAGCTAATAGCTGAAATAAAGGCTCACAATGAAACCAACTAGGACGAGATGGTTATTGTGGAAAATGTAGTACCAGATTCGAAAATGGTGGAACTGATAGATAGTGATACGAACACTAATGTTGAAGCTGATCAAGCATCAACGGAGGTGCATGATTTGAGGAACAAGGTTTCTTCATTGAAAAAGCTGTGGGAAATAGAAAAGCTGTTGAATATTCAACTGCGTCAGGCGTTAATAGAAACAATGGAAGAGCACGATAAGCTTAAAATCCAAATTGATCAGATAGGAGCCTCAAGCAACACATCGTGTGCAGCTCCGAGAGATAAGGGAAAAAGAAAGATAGAAGTCCATGATTTAGGAAAACCTGATAAGAAGAAAGGGAAAAAGGTATGTTACAATTGCAAACATGAGGGACATACCTCTCATCATTGTCCCGACTTTAATCTAGGCGTACGTTTTGTTTGTGGGATGGAAGGTCATCGATCAAAAGATAGTCCGAGAGAGAGGCTTAGTAAATAGGTAGTATAGGTTCTGTTGTGTAGGTATGTTTATGGTAATATGTGTGATAAGTATGTTTGTGTAATAAAATATTTTTAACTTTTGTGTTGGTCAATGTTGTAAATCTCGACTTTTGTAGTCACAAAGGGATAGCTGGTGTGTAAAGTAGTATGTGCTATGCTATGTAAAATATTCGATGAATGAATATGAATCTAAGTTTGAGAAATGAAATAAGTTTAATATATTAATCTTATGTAATAAGGTTTAGAATGTAAGTTAATAAAGTATAATTTATGGTTTTACTTAACCAGATAATGCCGCCAAGACGTCAAACTCGAAACCAAAGGGTAGAAGAATCTCTCAACAACACTGAGGAACAACAACAAGACCCGATGCAAAACTTTACAAACATGGTACCTCAGGCTATGCAGCAGGGAATACCAGCCGCAGGAAACCAGCCAGATAATCGCTTGGCAAAATTTAAAGACTTCAAAGCAGTAGGACCACCAGAATTCAGAGGATCAGCTGACCCTATAGAAGCCCAGACATGGGTTAATGAAATAGAAAAGGCGTTCATAATTGCTAGGATAGATGATGAGCAAAAGACTGCTTTTGCCACTGATATGATGAAAGGGGAAGCCAACTTTTGGTGGAAGGCAAATAAAACTAGGGCAGGAGAAGGAGTAGTTACTTGGGATAGGTTTAAGACTTTATTTTTTGAAAACTATCTCTCAGCTAGTATGCAAGCTAGGATGGAGGTGAAATTTCTGGAGTTAAAGCAGGAGAACATGACTGTTGCGAAGTATGTCACAAAGTTTAATGAGTTGGCTAGGTTTGCTCCACATCAAGTTGATACGGAGGCTAGAAAGGCAAGGAGGTTTGAGCTGGGCTTAAAATCCTGGCTCTATAATAAGGTGGCAGTATTGCAAATCAATACTTTTGCAGCACTAATGGAGAAGGCTATCATAGCTGAGGAGGGGAGTGAGGCCATGAGCCTCTACAACAAGGAGAAGAAGAACAGAAGCAATGCAGAAGGATCTTTGAAGGTGGAAAGAAATAGTGAAAATAGGGGTGAGAAAAGAAAGGAGAATTTTTCTGGGAATGTTCAGGTGAAACAGGAAGGTGTGAAGAAGCAGGTAGTGCAGTGCAAGAATTGCGGGAAGAATCACTCTGGTGAGTGCCTGAAGGGTAAGTTTGTATGTTACAAGTGCGGGCAGGAGGGTCATATCTCTCCCAACTGCCCCAACCCAAGGATGAACAGTGGGTGTTTTTTTTGTGGATCGACTGAACATAAGGTGAAGGATTGTCCAAAGAGGAGAATGGAGGCAGGAAATGTAACCACGGGGAAAGGCAGTGGGACTTTAGCAATCACAGGACCGACCTCAACCAATAACCCAACAAAAGCAACTCTGAGGGTCTTCAACATGACGGTCCAGGATACTGTGGCAGCTGGAAATGGAACTCCAGGTGTTATTCGAATAACTTATATATCTTATATGATTTTCTTATATATATAGTAAATTGATTTATAAAGAAATTTTGAATGAAGAATTTGACTCCTTTTAGAAATCAAACTTCTGTTTAATCAGGTAGACAAGCGTTATGCTGAATAGTAAAAGATCCGTTCGATCAATTATGATCGAGGTCTACTTGCAATGATTATATATGCTATGTACCCTTGTATATATGAGTTTTAAAACGGTGATTCCGGGGACGAAATCCTTAAAAGGGAGGGTGAATGTAATAACCCGATATTTTTTTTATATAAATAGATAAGAAATTTTGCATATAAATTTTTTTTTTTACAATGAGAATAAGTGTCAAGTATTGTGATGTTAAATGCGAATATATTTATTACTTGAAAAATTAGAAATAATTTTAGAATTATTAATTACTACAAATTATATTCTTATGGTAATTAACTTCTGTAAGCAGAAATATTTTTATTATTTATTTTCCCTGAAAATATAATTTATATATTATTTAAATAATATATTAAGTGACAATTAGAATTATAATAATAAATATGTTATTATATGAATTTGTTCAGAATATTTAAGTTAATTATTTTAACTTAATTATTGATGTTGTGTACGAAGGATAAGTCAGATATGGAATCCAAACCCCAAACTTGGATTTTTATCCAGGAATGAGAATAATAATGTAATAATAATTATATTTTAATTTTCAGTGCTTAAATATATACCGTATATCTGTAGACTGTTAATGTTGATCAATTGTGGTAAATTGGGTCATAACCTAATATTGTGTTGTGAAACCCTAATTGTTAAACTCAATTATGAGTTAAAACTGAGTAATAATTGTGTTATATGAATTCTTCTGCGTATTAGAATTTCTGTAATTAGAAGAAACTCTAGTTATTGTTTTATGCTGATAATTAGGAAAAACCCTAATTATTTATTTGAAAACCCTAATTACAAATTTTAGAAACCTTAATTATTATTTTGTGAATTATAAAGATAATTAGGAAACCCTAATTAATTTGGGAACCCTAATTTAAAAACCCTAATTTCTATTAAAAACCCTAATTTAATTAGTATGTTTAAAATTAAAATTGTATTACACTTTAAATTTTAAATTGTCCAAACCCTATAAATTATTTGGGAAATTGTACGATTTTCAATCTAGTGAATAAACCCTAGATTTAATCACCTTGTACAAGAATGCCCTCGAGGTTTTAAGTGAAATTACCAAAATGTCCTTTTTGTCTCTTTAGTGTATTATTAGTGAATTATTATGCATTATTGCTATCAAAGCATGGCAAACATCCTACCCTACCAATTTAGCATCCAAGACTCAATTATATTCAGATTCAATCAACCATTTTGAGCATTTAATGCATCTAATTTGGTTTATATATAGATTGGAGAGAGAATTAAGACATTTTGTACACTAAAAATTGTCTAACTCTCATCCTTGAGCTTCTCTCTCTAAAACCTACGAATTATTGTAGTATTTCAGTCCCAAAACAAAGCCCTACTACCAATCATAATAAATCATAAGCCAAAAATCAAGAATCAAAGCTTAGAAAATGTATAAACTCTAGCTTATTTTTTTTTTATTTTTGGTGTTAGATGTTATGTTTAAATGTTAGAACATGTTTATTATAGTGTCTAAGGATGATCTGGGTTGCTAGATGTTGGATCCATAACATTTAGAAGCTCGGATTTGAAGATGTCCAAAATCTAGAAATTTCATTTTCTGTGATTTTTTGGCAAATGTCAAGCCTTATATCTCTGTGATCTTTAATGTGTTTTGTGTTCTAAAAGTTGATATGTGTAGCTTGTTATGTGGTCTTTAATCTCCAAAACGCATCAAGTCCATATCTATTTTGGATCAAAAGTTATTTAAGGTCAAAGTGGGTTGACCGGCATTGACCGGCTGTTCTTCAAACCCAGAAAATATTCTAAGTGTCCAGAAAATATTTTTTGGCAAATGTCAGAGCTTATAAATCTTTGCTCGATCATGATTTCTGTTGTTTAAAAGTTATTATGTGTAGTCGGATATGTCGTCTTTAATATGCAAAAAGAATCAAGTTCATAGCTTTTGTAGATCGGGAGTTATTCATGGTCAAAACCCGTTGACCGAAAATGCTGAAGAACACAAACCCAGAATTTTTTTGAGCAGATTCCGTGTTAAAGTTTGACCAGCTAGATCTTGCTCATGTTATGATGTTAATGTGTTATGATGCTTTGTAGTTGTAGTCCTACATGTTGTCTACACACTCCAATTGATAGATCACACAAACAATACACAGATTGAAAGTTATAAGGATCCAAAGTAGGCACCTCAACTGTTCTTCAGTCGAAGAACAGCCTTGTCAGACTTTTTGATGGCTAATAACTCTTAGATCTGATGTTTTTTTAGTCATGATGTTTGTTGGTAATTGTAGTATTACATGAGAACTACAAGATTCAAGTGTTAAATTGCCCAGAAACGTAATGGATTGAGAATTATAATCGGTCAAACTAGGCACCTTGATAACTGCCTTGTCAGTGTTCTTGAGGCTCAAGAACACCTAAGGCAACAGATAAGCGTCGCTAAAGCCTTTAGTGACAGTTTTGATTTATTTTAAAATTTTTAATTTCTGAAAATTCCGGAAATGATTTAAAAATTAGAAAAATTAGATTTTAATTATTAAAAATACTTAATAAATTCTGAAAAATTATTTTAAAGTCTGAAAAATAGTTTTTAACTATTTTGAGTATATTTCAAAAATATTTAGTATTTTTGGAATATAAAAAGGTATTTATTTATTTAATTATAATATTAAATAAATTATTTAAAAATGATTTTAATTCATGAAAAATTATGAAAAATTATATTTTTGTGTTATAAAATATTTTAAGTTATTTTTGATGAATTTTAATATTTTGTGATGAAATTTCATTAATTAATTAATATTAATGATGTTTAAGTTATTTAATAAATGTATGAAATAATTATGGAAAATAGAATTAATGATTTTAACAATCATTTATAGTATCATAAACATATTTTGAGTTATAAAATATGACTTTGGATATTTTGTGATGAAAAATATTATTAATTTAATATTAATGATATTAATCTAATATTGATGTTATTTAGTTTATTTAATAATTATATTAAATAAATAGTTTAAAAATGGTTTTATTTATTTAAAAATCATTTAAAAAGGATATAAATAAATTAAAAATACTTTAAGTTATAATAAATGACTTTTAATATTTGGATAAATAGTGCATTAATATTTTAATATTAATGGTAATTATTTAAAAATGATTTTAAATGTTTTAAAAATCATTTAAGAGTAATATAAATGTTTTAAAAGCATTTTGAGTTATTATACATAACTTTAATATTTTGGTAACAGTTTCATTAATAATTTAATATTGATTAAATTTTAATGATAATAGAATTATTTGATGTTTAAATCATTTAAATATGATTCTGATGTTTGAAAATTCATGATAAATTATAATAAATGTTTTAAAATTATATTAAGTCATTTAAAAATAATATGTCTGATACTTACGGATATTGAAATACAGTATAGAGTCTTAGACTCAATAATTATCCAATAAAGTTGTCGGTACACCGACATGTTTCAGAAATTCATCTAGACTTAGATATTTTGACTGTATTAATGATTAATTATGATTCAATGACTATTGGATATGTGTGATAATATGATTAGGTTATGTGCTGACTGCGAAATGCAGTACTATGTGTTATAGTATATTATTCTAATCGAACGAATGATCTTATTACTGATAGGTCGATGTATAAAAGATTAATCTAAGTTGCGTTATTGTAAGCAGCAGCTCAGGCAAGTATCCTACCTTTGCATTTCCTTTATGCAATGGACATGAGTAAGAAGTTTCAGAATTAAATTATTATTATGCTATATTATCAACTCTACTGCGACATATTCTATATCCGATCATTGTTTATCAACATGTTAGTATATGGTAATTCAGATATATATTATGTTCGTCAATTTCTATAAAATGGTTATATAAGTGTCCCCACTTGGATAATCATTGTATTTAATCACATGTTGATATACCTTTGTCAATTACCCTTATATATATAGGTTGAATTATAGATTATTGTTGAACAAGATAAAACCTTTGCTTTAGAACCTAGACAAGTATGAACATCCCTTACATAGGGAAAACTTTTATGCGCCCAAGGCGGAGAGAGTTCTTAAAATGTAGTATTGATCAATGCAGGGCACAACGGGCTGATCACCCCCGTGTCCGTAAGTTATGACGGTTTGCAGATGAATTTCTGTTTAACCTTTTCGAAAAAGAAAATAATGTTCATGATATGTCACTTAACCCTACTTATAGTCAATACGTAGTTTCAAAAATGTGAAAGAGAGTTGTTATGTTATTATTATTCTTGGTACAGCTTACTTCAGAACTGTTGATTCGTTGTAGAAGTGTCTTTCAAAGAAAACATTTAATTTTTTCAGCTAATATATATTATTGCTATTACTTGCTGGGCACTCATATGCTCATTCTTGCTTAATTTAAATGTTTTCAGTTAAGTTTGAAGAACCAGAAAGCTCGTGCAGAAACAAAGGAAAAGGAAAGCTAACTGAATAAGATTTGTGGTAGTTGTTGTAATAGTTTATATTATTAAGACAATGATATATATATATATATATATATATATATATATATATATATATCATGTATTGTTTGGAATGTACTTTAAGGTCTCGTACCTGGGGGGATAAACTCTGATAATTATGTAAATTAAGTTGTTATTCATATTATTGTTATTATTATTCGTAGAATTTCGCTCATAGAAACGGTATCGTGAAGCACCGAGTTCGGGTTTCAAGTACCCGGATTTGGGGGCGTCACATTTCACGTAGGGTAATAACCCGGAGTTGGTGGCATCAAACCTGTATAAGGTATTGTCGTCTGTGATTTATGATAACCGGGATCATTGGTAGGGTATACCTTGTACTCAGGTGACTACCAATGAGTGATGTGCAGATTCAAAGTCTAATCTGAGAGGACCAGGATTGTATGCAGTTTTGCTCAATCGCGTGGCATTTTTATTTCTGATTTGACTTTGCTAGTCTACAAGAACTCCTTTTCAACTTGAACTGGACCGAGCCGGAGGGGTGGGTCCCACATAGGGGTGCCGCAGGTGCATCTGCTGCAGTCTCAGATGGGCCTGCGACCAACCGTGGATCATAAATCCTGCAGGTTGGTCTTCACAAGTCACTTTCAACTTGCTTCGTATAGAGAAAACCACGAGCCATCTTCAGATCTGCTGAGTTCGGGCTGCTTTCTGCAAATTCTGTCACTGTACAAGTGTTCTACACTATCCTGGTAACATATGCCTGTATTTTTTCTCATTTCTGTTCGTTGGATTTTGAGTTATCGTATGAAAAGCATCCAAACACATAGTAGTGATTAGGTATGCACAAATGACTTGATAAAATATATTCAACATAGTAAATGTTAGTATTAAACCATGCTGAGCATAATGATGTGAAAAAATTTGACTTTTAAGACAGTCAAATTAGCACCTTTTTTCTGCTATTTTTTTATCCTATTTGAAGTCCAATGAGCATAAGGTTGCAAGGCAAAGTACTCCCAGTATTGAGGTTGGCCTTATACATGATGATTTTAATTTTTAATGCATATATCATGTATATGACTTTGGGGCAGGTATACTACTGAATGGCCACCTAGACATGCCTGTATGCATGTGGATATTCCTATTTTCAAAGGGGACTATGGAAAAAAATTTCCAAATGTAGGCATCGGGTAGTCATGCATTTTTAACTCTATTATATGTTAAAGTAAATGCATGCATGCATATAGTCATAGAATGCATTTTAGAAAGTTCCAGGTAAGGAAATACCACACCCTTTCTGAGGTGATTTGGACACTTATTGTCCAGATAATATGGATTCAAATCAGCCGAGCAGTTCCTATAGGACTACTTCTGGTATACGGCGGAGGGCTTCTGAAATGCCTCGTCCTCGTTCTGTCAGACAGCCTCGTCGGTTGGTGGAGGCTGTGATACGTCTTGTTCTGGTAGATATTCTAGATGTTGAGGATGGGGAGGTGGATATTCCGATAGAGGACCCAGCTCCTGCTGCACATGTCCCTCGTAGGGAACTTTCAAGCATTCAGGTGGTGAACCCAGAGTTGCTGGGTGAGTTGGGCAGACATCCATCGATGTATTTGCATGCTAACGAGGTATGGCATTAGACTTTGATCTTCCTTCTTTCCTATTGATAAGGATTAAAGGGCTTTGATGTTAATCTGCATTTCATGCAGGTCCCTAATTTTACACAACCTCGAGGGAACTGGTTCAGTATTCACTCCATGTACCAGGCGCTTCATCCTGACTATAGAGCGGTAGTGCATGAGTGGGGATTTGGGGCATTTTTATCCATCCTTCCCCGTCGTTGTCCCTGGGGTTATCTCAGGGCATTGTCTGAGCGATGGTTTTATCAGACTCAGTCACTCCATCTGCTGGATTACGAGGTGATGATGATGCCTATGGATTGGCGATTTATCACAGGTATAGAGTTTACAGGGGAGCCAGTGCCTTGCATGGCAAATATTACCCCTACTGCCGTTAGATCCTTATTAGGAGTTCCGGCGGCGGCGCTCAAAGGCAGGATTGTCCGTTCAGGTCCTTTGAGCGTAGATGCTATGAGCGGGCTATTGAGTGAGCCCATGTCTGATGATGTCAGGATCAGGGATCGCGTTCTGCGACGATTATTCCTGATGATCATTCGAGGCTGGTTCATAGCAAATAACTCTTCCACAGTATCTTTCGCTTTGATCAGCGCTACACGTGATGTGGACAGTATTGGAAAGTATGATTGGGGCTCCTATACCTTTGCCTATTCCTTTCGGGGTATGCATATGCACTCACAGGGTTTGACCGAGGCTTGGCTAGGATTTTACCAGTTTTTGCTGGTGAGTATTTCTCTTATCATTTCCTCTTTATAGGTTAAGAGTGTTTACTAATAGCAGATATACTTTTTTTATTGTATTGGAAGTTCTGGGCCTATGAGAGGCTTCCATGCTTGCGTACCGTGAGTGTGTTAGGTTTAGGCACCTATCCACGAGGACGACGATGGCATCATTCGATTCTACCAGAGGTCCTTGTAGCTGAGAGATTCACTCATATACGTATGCAGCTGGAGTTGCTGACGGTCGACACCATCACATGGCTTCCATATTTCGGGGAACACCTGATCGTGGGTTTTAAGGATGGATACCTGACAGGAGTCGAGTATGCGATTTCCACTAGGAGAGTTCCTCTCTTCACGGATGGAGGCTGGGAGCTCTATTTAGGAGAGAGTGCTATCAGGAGCACCACAGGGGAGATCCGTATACCGATCTTACCTCCTGCTAGGCGTTCTTGGCCCGTATAACAGTCACCTGCCATTGATATCCCGTTGTTGGGGGTTGACAGATTTGCATTGTCAGAGGGTCCATGTACTCAGGAGATATTCTAGCGTTGGTGGTTCCCTCGCACTATTGGAGCCCAGTCTCGCGCCACACAGTTTATGGGGGACATGGTTCCAGGATCCTTGATGAATACGGATTGGGTAGCTTGTGTCTGAGCTCCGACTCATATGACCCAAATTGATGGCTTGACCCGACAGTTAGATCGGGCACATATATTTATCCGGCATTTGGGCAGAGATCCAGCAGAGGTGAAGTCATTTGTTCCTTCCAGCTCAGGCGCTGGCCCCTCGGACGACCCATTCAGTTTTGTCGACGCATATCCTCCTCTTTATAGGCCTGACATCCCTACTGATAGAGATCCAGTGACTCAGGAGGAGTTACATCAGGTGGACAGGATTGATGATGTGGATGTCGAGACCCTGGTCTTCTTCTGATGTATATTCTCATTATATCTTTTGATAGGCCTCTGTTAGATATTGGGTTGCTATTCCCCATTCTCGCTATATCTTTTGATAGGCCTCTGTTAGTAGTAGGGCGTCTGTGCCCCATTTCCCTGTATTTGTAGTTGTACAGAGATGATATATTAGATGATGATATACTTAGGAATGTAGGCACATTATTTCCATTCCCTATATCATATTGCCATCTATTATCTGTTATGCATGTATCATGTTATGCATATGTACTGTCAATGGTGGCGTCGGGTATGCGATCGTGGTATGATAGCATGTCACCACCAGACAGGGTGACTGTAGATCATTTATTGCAGTATACCATGACCTTTTTGACTTTTTAGGTTCCCGCAAGATTTGTGGATGGGATGATAGAACATTGGCTACCGGATAGGCAGGTATTTCGATTCGGCACCCATGAGTTGACTCCTACTCTGGAGGAGTATGCACGTTTGACGATGCTGCCTTTAGACAGACCTTGCATACGTCTGGCTTTGGAGCAGACGATTCATGACTCTCACAGGATTGAGGCGCAGAGTGGTACAAGATGAGTTGACATCTGGCCACGTGATATCCCAGCATTTTCTGTACGATAGATTTGGCTCGGAGGATAGCTATTCACGACATTCCGGGGATTTCACCGCACCGGAGGATCATTGGCGTTTGGCCAGAGTTGACGTACTGATGCTATGTGTATTTTCATATGTGTATATGCCACGATATATGGATGAGATAGATATAGGCGTTATCATGGTTGCGAGAGCTATCAGGGAGGGTCGTACCATTGTACCTATGATTGTAGCAGAGACCCTGCGGTCGGCATCGTATTGTTGAACGTATCCTACAGGAGTGTTCACAGGTAGCTCAGTTATGCTATATGTGTGGTTCATGTCACACTTGAGACCGATTGGCACTCTTAGACGGCATGGGTACTGCTTCACCCTTTATGTAGCTATGTCATACTATTTTCAGCCATCAGAGTGTATAGATGCTCTGTCATGGTCCACATTCTTGGCATATATCAGAGATCCATTCAGCATATTGCCGTGTTCGGGGCTTAGCTCACCATACAGCTTTATTACTCATGCTCCGGGCATGGACTATCTCCCTTTGGCTGGTTTGAGGGGAGTGACCACTTATCACCCATTGGTCGTGATGTCGCAGTTCGACCAGTTCCAGGATTTTCATCCTTTTGAGGGGGCAACAGGTCAGCGTTCAGCTTCTCAGTACCTCTCACCAGAGGATCGATCTCGGGTATACGCCTGCTGGGATCAACGTGAGATAGCAGCTTTTTCTATCAGTCATCTTGGTTATTCCGTAGAGGATTCTGCGTGGATGGAGATAGAGATTTTATCAGCTGCAGCAGTATTTGTAGTACCGGAGCGTGAGTTAGATGATGTAGAGCCCATAGAGGACATTGATACCTACATCGAGGAGGAGCTCACTGCTGGGTTGCCAACATTTCTTTCGAATTCTCCTAGTACCAGTACTATTGTGATTCAGCACTCGGCACAATACTTAGAGCAGAGTCTTCATCTGATGACCTTTGAGAGAGATCAGATTCGATCTATGATGTCGACTGCTCTTGATGGGAGGGAGGCCGCTCTATTGGAGAGAGACGAGGCAATGGCTCATAGAGATGCCGCCATCGTTGAGCAGGATGAGGCTATATCAGCCAGAGATGTAGTGATAGTTGAGCGGGATATCGCCATATCTGCCCGGGATGTAACCGTCACAGATAGTACAACAATGAAGTCCCTTACCACTGGCATGATCGTAGAGATGAGCGCATATATTGATGATGCAGATGGCTGCAGATCTGTTGGGTCGTGTGGATATTCTCATATAGGAGACCACAGCTTCACCTCCATCTTCTGAGAAGGATGCCATGTTGGGCTTGTTAGCTCACATATACCCTGACTTGTAGATGATCTTGTATTTTTCTGCACAGACTAGATTAGCCATTTTGTCATGTACAGTTTACATTGCGTATATCAAATAGCATTATATATATGACAGGGAAATATATTTTTGATCACTTCCCTTTTAGATATGCTTTGCTACTTGCTTGATATTTTGCCTGTTGCTTCAGGGCTTGTGATCTTGATGTATTCTGAATTCTTCCTGGGTGGATGGACATTGAGTTGTCTCTGGATAGTTCAGAATTGATCATTGATCTGTATGTATCCCTACCATCTTTGGTGTCTTGGGACTGGTTTTTGTATGGAAATGAGGAGAGGAGTATGGCTTTCCTCTCTGAGATTAACCACACCACAAATGGTCGCCAGTACTTCTATTTAGGAGAAGCCTAGTTAATTCCATCTCTTATGGATTGGTGTTGCTCTTCAAGGTATGACCGCAGCTTAGATGGTCGCCGAATCTCCTAGTTGGGAGGAGTTCAGGTAATTCCATCCCTTTGGTCTAAAGCCGAATAAAATTTAGTGGTTTGAAGGATGATCCCAGTACCAACTGACAAGGGTTTATGTTTTGGTAGGGGGTGAGACCGCACCATGAATGGCTGCCTACGTACTCCTATTGAAGAGGAGATCAGGTCTGCGTAGTTCGAACCTGGTGTAAGAGGTTCAACGCTGTATGTGGCAGGAATGGTGTAGGAATGTTTGTTTTATTTTTGTTTTTGTAAGGAAAAGGGTGGAAATATTTTTGTTGTTTTTATTTTATTACGACCGGGCCATATGAAATGGTTGCCTACGTACTCCTATTGAAGAGGAGATCAGGTCGACGTAGTTCGCCCCTCAGGGCGATATGAAAAGCGTAATCCCGTGTGCAGGTCAGAGTACGGGGAAGAGAAAGTTTAATCCTAATCCTAGGTTGAGGATAAACTGCAGATGAAAAGTTTGATCCCAGGTATGGGTAGCCAAACTGTATATGCAAGAGGTTCAATCCGTGGTGGAATGACCTAAGTTGCATGAGAGCAAAGGAGAGCCAGGCTGCTGGCTTGAAAGGTATGTTTCCCTGAGGGGTGAAGTGTAGAAAAGTTGTTTGTGGTAAAGGTTTAAAGAACCGGAATGACTGGTGACCTGATGGTCTACCACCGAGATGTTTACTTGATGGTAACTTCAGACATAGTATCGTTTCACGGTGTCCGAGTTGATGAGTTGTGGAAATTCATCACCGTCCATTTCTTGCAATCTGAGAGCACCTCTTGTCAATACTTCCTTGACAATAAACGGGCCTTCCCAATTAGGAACGAATTTTCCCTTAGACTGATCTTGGTTGTCAAAGATTTTCTTCAAAACCAAGTCATGTTGTCTGAATTGCCGTAGCTGGACTTTTTTGTTGTAGGATCTGGCGATCCTTTGTTGATATAACTAACCATGGAAGATAGCCGCGGTTCGCCTTTCGTCTATTAGAGCCAATTGGTGATACCTATCTCGTACCCATTGGTCTTCATCCAACTGAGCGTCTATCAATACTCTGAGGGATTCCATCTCAACTTCAATGGGAGTACCGTTTCCATCCCATAGGTTAATGTGTAGGGGGTTGCCCAAGTAAAAGTGCCCATTGAGGTTCTGTAGGCTAACAGAGTCAGAGGCAATAGGTCAGGCAAATTTTTGTGATTGGTGGACATCTTTTGCATAATCTTCTTGATGTTCTTGTTAGCCGCTTCAACAGCACCATTCATCTTCGGACGATAGATGACTGAGTTGAGATGTTTGATGTGGAATTTACTTCATAATTCCTCCATCATTTTGTTGTTGAGGTTTTTGGCATTGTCAGACACAATCACCTCTGGTTGTCTATATTGACAAATGACATTGTTTCTGATGAAAGCAATGATGACTTCTTTAGTAACCCTGGGGAAGGAGACTGCTTCTACCCACTTGGTGAAGTAGTCAATCATGGTGAAGATAAATCGATGACCATTACTGGCTTTAGGCTCAATGGGCCTGATAACGTCCATTCCCCACATTGAGAAGGGCCAAGGTGAACTCATATTGTGAAGTTCCCGTGGAGGAACGTGTATAGCATTCCCATGAATCTGGCACTGATAGCATCTCCTGACGTGGTCATTGCAATCAGCTTTGAGAGATATCCAATAATGTCCTGTCCTAAGGACTTTCTTGACAAGGAGGGGGCCACTCATGTGGGGGCCACAGACTCCGCCATGGATTTCATCCATAAACCTTTGGGCTTGATCTTTGTCTAAACATCTGAGGAGACCTAATCCTGCATCTCTTTTGTAGAGCGCATCTCCACTCAGGTAGAATTTCATAGCAAATCGATGGATCCGTCTTTTCTCAGTCGGGCTCGCCTCAGCGGGTGTAGATCCATCTCGCAGATATTCCTTGATATGCTGATACCAAGGATGTTGGATGGGAGGTAGCTCATCTGATACTTCTCCAACATAATTCCCATAGGCTGAGGCCTTGTGTAGGGAAATTGTGATGCTTGGCAAGTGTTCCTTGTCTGATATGTGGATCAATGAGGCCAAAGTTGCAAACGCGTCCGCGAAATCATTCCTATTACGAGGAATGTGTAGAAAGGATATTTCTTCGAACCCCAAAGCCATCTTTAAAATCTGTCGTTGGTAAGGCAGCAAATGTAGTCCCTTGGTTTGATAGATTCCGCTGGATTGTCTGATTACCAACTCTGAATCTCCAAGGACAGTTAACCGCCTGATGCCTATTGAATGGGCAAGTTTTAGCCCCATAAGACAGCCTTCATACTCAGCCGTATTGTTGGTGCTGACAAACTGTAATTTGACGGCGACGGGATACTGCTCCCCCGTATCAGATACTAGAACTGCTCTAGCTCCAGAACCTTCCATATTAACAGCTCCATCGAAATACATCTTCCACGTTTGGCATGTATCGTACTGATGGTGTTGCTGAACTGTCATTACTCCTTCATCGGGGAAATATGTCTCCAAGGGTTTGAAATCCCCTGATGGTGCAGTGGCCAGTTGATCCACAATTCCTTGACCTTTGATGGACTTTTGAGTCACATATACGATGTCAAATTGTTGTAGGATCAACTGCCATCTGGACAGCCGACAATTTAACATGGATTTGTTGAACACGTACTTGAGAGGATCTACGCGGGATATGAGATGGGTTGTATAACCATGGAGATAATGCGGTAACGTCATGGAAGCCCATGCTAAAGCACAACACGTCTTTTCGATCAGAGTGTACTTGTGTTCACTGCTGCTAAATCTTTTGCTGAGGTAATAGATAGCTCGTTCTAGGCCTCTATCATCCTTCTACCTCAGCATGCAGCCTATGGCATTGTCACTTACGGACATATACATAAACAGGGGAACATCATCCCTGGGTGGTACCAAGATGGGAGCTTTGATTAGCTATTTCTTGATTGTAAGGAAGGCATTCTGGCACTCCTCATTCCATTTCATGGAGTTCTTCCTTAATAGTTTGAAGATTGGCTCACAAGTTGCTGTGAGTTGAGAGATAAATCTGCTAATGAAGTTAATTCTTCCCAAAAATCCCCGTATTTCCTTTTCTGTCTGAGGAATGGGCATTTCCGTGATGGCTTGGATTTTGACAGGATCCAGCTCTATCCCTTTGTGGCTGACTAGAAATCCTAGCAAATTGCCTGATTTAACGCCAAAGGCGCACTTAGCTGGATTCAACTTCAAGTTGTACTTATGCAACTTGTTGAACAACTTCCTGAGATGGTCTATATGGTCATCCTCCTTCTGAGATTTGACAATAATGTCATCCACGTAGATCTCGATCTCCTTATGCATTAAGTCGTGGAAAAGAGCCATCATAGCTCATTGATAGGTAGCTCCAGCATTGATGAGGCCGAATGACAACCGTTTATAGCAAAAAGTTCCCCAATGAGTAAGGAAAGCAGTCTTCTCATGATCTTCCTCGGCAACCATGATCTGATGATACCCCACAAAGCAATCTGCAAAGGAATACATGTCGTATTGTGCAGTATTATCAATGAGAATGTGGATAAATGGCACGGGAAAGCTATCTTTTAAGAAAGCCTTGTTCAAGTCCTGGTAATCCACGCAAACTCGCACCTTCCCTCCAGGTTTAGGTACGGGCACGATGTTGGATATCCACTCAGGATATGTAGACACCATTATGATGCCAGCTTGAAACTGTTTCACAATTTCTTCTTTCACCTTTAAACTCCATTCAGGTTTCAATCGCCGGAGCTTCTGCTTGACTGGCTTAAATCCATCTTTAATGGGAAGGAGATGAAGGACAATGTCAGTGGACAAACCCACCATATCCTCATGAGACCATGCAAACACATCCTGGAACTGGGTTAGTAGCATAACCATGTCATTCCGTCAGTTTGGGGTAAGGTCTGTGTGACGCCCCCAAAATAGGTATACAACACCCATTCTGAGTCGCCAAATACATGGTACAAAAATAAACTACAACTTCAATAATACAATTGTCCTGCAAAATACGACAACACATAGTGTGAGTTTAAATACAAATATTGTCTTCTAGAAAATATCCACACTCAAATAAGTCCTCATTATAATTTTTCAAACACTATTTTACAAAAATAGTGAGGACTGCTAAAACATCTTTCTAGAACCATCGCTCCATACCCCGACTAGATTCTGCTATGTTCTCACCTCCTGAGAAGAAAAATGGAACAAAAAGGAAAATGGTGAGCTCAACTAGCCCAGTAAAGAATATTATGACTAATATAATATACAACAAATTATTATTAGTATTCAACAGAGAAAAATCTGATAGAATATAATCGACAACAAGTTTTAGATCAACAACTACAACAGAAACAACAAACCATTAGAATAGTCAAGTAGAGAATGAATTCTACTATCTTCTAAGATTTAAAAGTCCATCATCAATATTTTATTCCTGTAACATCAATCAATATACATCTTGAATCAAATATTCATCTTTGCACTACAGGCCAAAGATATTCATTTGTATCACCAGTTGGTCATGTTCATCTCAACACCTGTTCATCTTTGCACTACGGGCCAAAGATATTCATCAGGTAATCATTCATCTTTGCACTACAGGCCAAAGATATTCATTTGTATCATCATTTAGGACTGAGGATGATTAAAAAATATTTTAAAGAAAACGAATCCAGTGAGATAAAAGATCAAATACTAAGGATTCGTATTAAAGTTTATCCAAGTTCAATAATATTTCGAAATAACCAATTGTGAAGTAGAATTCAAAAATAATGATCAAAACTTGGATACAATCAAAGATAGTAACCATAATAGACAACTTAGACAAAATGAATAAAATTTTATTTTTCGGTGAATAGTGCTGTATTCGTGAATAGTGCCGTATACGTGAATAGTGTCGTATACGTGAATAGTAACCCCGACATCAAAAAGTTCCAAATTTGATAAAAATTTCAGATCAATATTTCTGCATAATGATATTGAAAAAATAATATCATTAGGAAGAAAATAATATCCCTTACCTCAAAATATCAGTACTTCTGGCTGAAATACCGGCATAAGGCTGAAAGAAACTTGCTCTGATGAATAGAAACTCTCAAAGTATCTAAATACTAACAAAATACACTCAATAATCTAGAGAGAGAAAGAGAGAAAACTTGTTTCTGGTGTGTTTTTCAATTCTAACTTAGCCCTCTATTTATAGGAAAATGTTAGCACGCCGAAGCAGACTTAACCTGCAACCTGATGGCTTTACCTGCTACTATTCAAGCCTACCACATTTGAATAAAAATCTCAGCACATTTCTTCACCAACCAAGAGTGGGGCCCACCAATTCTAGAATTTTTCACTAAAATGATAAACTTCGAAAATCAATAATTTCTGAACCAGTCATCTCGTAAAATTCATAATAAATCATACGTTCATTTTTAACGGTTCAAAATTTGTGGACATATACTCAACTTATATATGTATAACATATCCAAAAATTACCACGATCCAACGGTCGGATTAAAAATTATTACCCCCGTAAAATATCTCAAAAATCTTATTTTTAATACCTCCATTCCGACAAAAATACTGATAAAAACCTCAACATTAACTCCTTCATTTTTAACCACAAAAATATATAAATATTTCCTTATCATATGAATCAATAATTAATTATTCACAAATAATATTACAGAATCACATTTATGACAACCAGGCCGTTCCCAGGAAAGAGGGGGCTTTCTAATAAGAATTTCTCCTTACTGGCGCGAAATTAGATGACCAAACCTCTCCTTAGACAGAACTTTCTAGAAATTGCCAATAATGTTATCTAATAATATTATTCAAATAATATGAATTATTGATCTAATAATGGGAAATACTGTGCAGTGACAATTATTGAAACAACAATAATATAAGATATCAATGCAGCAATTATTGAATCAATAAAATAAAATATTGAACAGTAACTACTGTAACAATTATTGAGTAGTGTCTTCCTTCGTAAGAATCAACAATTGGTGCAATACCGTGTGCTACTGTATTTTAACCATCAGGTATTCCAACAGTATTAACAGTAACAACTACGCCGTTAATTATAAACAACTTATACTTGTCGTTTTTTTTATCCAATCGCTTTCCGTTATGGGGCCCACACAAGGCTGCGCCGTCGTACGAATATTCCCCGACAGCAAGAATATTCCACGACCAAACGAATATTCACCGACCAAAAATGAATATTTTATAACCACTTGCTTATTTGAAATATTTACGCATTTTACCCATAACTAACCACATTAATCAAATCAACCCTTTCTATTTCAAAATAATAAATAGAGGAAATTTAATTTTATTTATTAATAAGTTGGGGTCTTACAACCTCCCCTCCTTATGAAATTTTGTCCTCGAAATTGACGTACGTACCTGGTGTTTCGAAAAGGTGAGGATACCTCGCTTTCATTTCTGATTCCAACTCCCAGGTCATTTCTTCAATAGCATGGTTTCTCCACAAAACCTTAACTTGTGGTATAACCTTCGTGCGTAGAACATGTTCTTTCCTATCCAAGATCTTAACTGGTACCTCCTCGTACGTTAAATCTTCGGCTATCTCGTCTGGTTCTAACTCAATTATGTGGTTCGGGTCTTTCACATATTTACGAAGCACAGATATGTGAAAAATATTATGAACACGAGACATGCTTGGAGGTAATGCGAGTCTATAGGCCACATTTCCTATTCGGTCAAGAATCTCAAATGGACCGACAAATCGTGGATTGAGCTTTCCTCTCTTCCCAAATCTTATAACTCCTTTCCATGGTGCAACACGTAACAATACATGATCCCCAATATTGAATTCTACATCCTTTCGATGAAGATCCGCATAACTCTTTTGTCGATCCTGTGCCGTTTGTATACGTTGTCGAATTATTTGGATCTTCTCTGTAGTTATGCGTACCAATTCTGGTCCCAATAATATTGCTTCACTCACCTTGTCCCAGCATACTGGAGAACGACACTTTCGTCCATATAAGGCTTCAAATGGAGCCATACCTATACTTTCCTGATAACTGTTGTTGTAGGAGAATTCCACCAATGGCAAGTACTTATCCCAACTTCCTTTGAAATCTAGAACACAGAGTCTTAATATATCTTCAAGGGTTTGAATAGTCCTCTCTGATTGCCCGTCCGTTTGAGGATGGTATGCTGAACTAAATCGTAAATCCGTGCCCATAGCTTTCTGCAAGCTAACCCAAAATCGTGAAGTGAATCTTGGGTCACGATCTGAAACTATGGATACTGGCATGCCATGCAATCTCACAATCTCATTCACGTACATACTAGCAAGACGTTCAAGGGAATAAGTCTCACGTATAGGCAAGAAATGGGCAGACTTGGTTAATCTATCAACAATAACCCAAATCGCATCTATGCCTTGAGAAACCTTGGGAAGACCAGTAACGAAATCCATGGTAATGTGTTCCCACTTCCATTTCGGGATCTCTAGTGGTTGTAATGGACCCATTGGCACTTGATGCTCCGCCTTTACACGTTGACAAGTTAAACACCTCGAGATAAACTCCGCGATCTCTCTTTTCATATTGCTCCACAAAAATGTATGTCGAAGATCGTGATACATTTTGGTACTCCCAGGATGGATTGCAAACGGTGTGTTGTGTGCCTCCATCATTATTCTATGCTCAAGTCAAAATCGTTAGGAACACAAAGTCTGGAGTTGACTCGAAGTATTCCTTCTTTATCGATTCTTGCTTCTGGAATAACACCTTCTTGCACTTTCTTCTTCATACACATCAGCTCTATGTCCGTAGCTTGAGCGGCTTTAACTTTATCAATTAAAGTCGGTTCTACTTGTATATTTGATATCATCATGTGGGTACTTGGAGCGTTCATCTCTATCTCCATCCTTTTCAAATCATACAAAATGGGCCTTTGTGTTAACACCATTGTACTTGTACCCGCGTATGATCTTTTACTCAATGCGCCAGCTACTACGTTCACTTTTCCAGGATGATATTGGATGGTATGATCGTAATCTTTCAACAGCTCAAGCCAACATCGTTGCCGCATGTTGAGTTCCTTTTGGGTGAAGAAATATTTGAGGCTTTTATGATCCGTATAGATCTCCACTTTCTCCCCATACAGGTAGTGTCTCCAAATCTTCAATGCGAAAACGACTGCTGCCAACTCCAAATCATGAGTAAGATAATTCCTCTCATATTCTTTGAGTTGTCGCAAGGCATAGGCTATGACTTTCCCATGTTACATGAGAACACATCCTAACCCTTTGCCTGAAGCATCGTTGTAGATAACAAATCCATCCGAACCAGATGGTATTGTTAGAACAGGTGCCGAAATGAGTCTCCTCTTGAGTTCTTGAAAACTCTTCTCACAATCCTTGCTCCAACCGAATTTTGTATTCTTCCGAGTCAGCTGAGTTAACGGAGTACCGATTCTAGAAAATCCTTCCACGAATCTCCGGTAATACCCAGCTAAGCCCAGAAAGCTACGTACTTCGGTCACCGACTTCGGTTGCTCCCAACTTTGTATGGCTTCAATCTTTGTCGGGTCGACAGATACTCCATGTTTTGACACCACGTGCCCAAGGAATGCTACTTCCTCAAGCCAGAACTCGTATTTCTTCAATTTGGCATATAGCTTGTTTTCACGAAGCCTTTGCAGTACCAACTTCAAATGGCGCTCATGATCTTCACGGCTTTTGGAATAGATGAGGATGTCATCAATAAAGACAACAACGAACTGATCTAAATATTCTTTGAACACACGGTTCACCATATCCATGAAGGCAGCAGGAGCATTAGTCAATCTAAAAGACATGGCTAAGAATTCATAATGCCCGTACCGAGTTCTGAAGGCAGTCTTTGGAATATCCTCAGTTTTAATCTTCAGCTGATGATATCCAGAACGAAGATCGATCTTTGAAAAGAATTGTGCTCCTTGCAATTGGTCGAATAGGTCATCAATACGAGGTAGCGGATACCTATTCTTGATGGTGACATGGTTCAATTCTCGATAGTCAATACAAAGTCGCATACTCTCGTCTTTTTTCTTTACGAATAAAATAGGAGCACCCCAAGGAGACGTACTAGGACGAATGAAACTGATGTCTAACAATTCCTGTAATTGGAATTTCAACTCCTGAAGTTCAATAGGAGCCATTCGATATGGGGTTTTAGAAATGGGCTTTGTACCGGGTTCAAGGTCAATAAAGAATTCAACTTCACGTTCTGGGGGTAGACCAGGAAGTTCTTCAGGAAATACATCGGAAAATTCTCTAACAATAGAAATATTATTCAAATCTGACTTGTCTTTGTTCAAATCCATAACATGGGCTAAGAAAGCTTGACATCCGTTTTTTAATAAACGAATAACTTTGTGGCTTGATATGACAGTGATTGATTTTAGTGGTTTAGTAGTTTGAATTCGTATGACAGGTTGGTTAGGAATATGAAAACTAACAACCTTACGAAAACAATCAATTTTAGCATGATGAGTGGTTAACCAATCAATTCCTAAAATCACATTAAAAGTAAGTATCTTTAAAGAGATAATATCAACAGGTAATGTGATAGTGTTAACTTGGATCATGCAAGATTTATAAACTGTAGATATAACGAAGGTTTCACCCAACGGAGTTTCAACAGATAAGTCAAAGTCTAATTTCTCCGAAGTCAAGTTTAAACGTTGAGCACAAGCAGGAGAGATAAAAGAATGGGTAGAACCGGTATCTAGTAAGGTATAAACTTCGTAAGAGTTCAAGATTAGCTTATCCGTGATCACCTCGTTTGGATTTCTCACATTTTGGCCAGTCACGACAAACGCTCGTCTAGGAACCGCTGATTTCGACTTATCCGGAACAACTTTTGGAGTTACCATCCCCGCTGAACTTGGTTTTGCTACAGAACACTCTCGAGCTATATGACCCTCCTTTCCACAGTTATAACATACCTTGGATTTTTGTGGGCAGTTTGGGCTGATATGTCCCTCTTTCCCACATTTGTAACATACGACCGGTGGTCGTTCTCCTCCCCTAGAAATAGTTGATGTTTGTGCTGACGTCTTCATGTTATCGTTGTTGTACCTTCTCTTCTTGAAATCTCCTCCCGACTCGCTCCTTCTATTATCACGACCACGATTACCACCAGAGTGGTTACCGCTTTTGTCCGAATGTTTTCCTCCCTACTGGTTTTCATTGCTTCGATGACTGCCGCCACCGGTATGTCCCTGGTTGTGGTCCCTCTGTTGCACATACTCATTATCTCGCTCTAATAATTGAGCCCTGTTTACAACATCTAAATATAAAGAAAATTTATGAGAGATAAGATATTGCCGAATCTCGGGTTTTGACCTCTTAGAAACATCCTTGTCATTCATTCCTTATTTTCGACCAAATGAGGTGCAAACCTGGATAACTCTACAAATTTCTCCTCGTATTGGGACACCGTCATGTTATTTTGTTCCAGTCTGATAAACTCCACCTCCTTCATATGACGAATACTTTCAGGAAAGTACTTGTCATTGAACAGTTTTTGAAATGTTTCCCAGGACATGTTGAGTGCGTCAGGCTGGGTACGCTTCACAGACTCCCACCAGTAGTCTACCTCACCGTGGAACATAAAGGTGGCGAATGGAACCTTTTATTCCTCTGTGCATCCCAAGATATTGAATATCTTGGTAATTTGCTTGACCCACGTTTCCGCCATGATCGGATCCGGCTTTACCTTAAATTCTAGTGATCCCAATTCTTTGAACTGCTTGGCTGTGACAAACCGCGCGCTGTTATCATTTCCACCCGTATTCTGCACACGAGTCTCCCTCGTCTGATTTTGCATAAACTGCAAAAAGCTCCTAAACATTCCATCATTCATCGTTTGATCGGTAACGTTGTTTACAGGAGGAATATTGCCTTCCTGTTGCACGTTCCCCTGGGTGGTGATCAAAGGTGTCTCCACTATCTGATTTACTCCATTATTAACGTTCTCAGCTGCCATTCTTAAATACTGCCATAAAACAAGGGTTAATAGTCATGTTATATATTATCCCTATACTCTGACCGACCAAATAAACACCAAATAAACTTAGTCAGGTCATACTAGCGAAGGAATTCCCCGTCTCTCCCCTACTAGTTCTTGTCTCACATCCCAGCCAGGGATCATATCCCTAAGCTCTGATACCAACTGTGACGCCCCCAAAATAGATATACAACACCCATTCTGGGTCGCCAAATACATGGTACAAAAATAAACTACAACTTCAATAATACAATTGTCGTGCAAAATACGACAACACATAGTGTGAGTTTAAATATAAATATTGTCTTCTAGACAATATCCACACTCAAATAAGTCCTCATTATAATTATTTAAACACTATTTTACAAAAATAGTGAGGACTGCTAAAACATCTTTCTAGAACCATCACTCCATACCTTGACTAGATCCTGCTATGTTCTCACCTCCTGAGAAGAAAAATGGAACAAAAAGGAAAAGGGTGAGCTCAACTAGCCCAGTAAAGAATATTATGACTAAGATAATATACAACAAATTATCATTAGTATTCAACAGGGAAAAATCTGATAGAATATAATCGACAACAAGTTTTAGATCAACAACTGCAGCGGAAACAGCAAACCATTAGAAGAGTCAAGTAGAGAATGAATTCTACTATCTTCTAAGATTTAAAAGTCCATCATCAATATTTTATCCATGTAATATCAATCAATATACATCTTGAATCAAATATTCATCTTTGCACTACAGGCCAAAGATATTCATTTGTATCACCAGTTGGTCATGTTCATCTCAACACATGTTCATCTTTGCACTACGGGCCAAAGATATTCATCATTTAATCATTCGTCTTTGCATTACAGGCCAAAGATATTCATTTGTATCATCATTTAGGACTGAGGATGATGAAAAATATTTTAAAGAAAACGAATCCAGTGAGATAAAAGATCAAATACTAAGGATTCGTATTACAGTTTATCCAAGTTCAATAATAATTCGAAATAACCAATTGTGAAGCATAATTCAAAAATAATGATCAAAACATGGATACAATCAAAGATAGTAACCATAATAGACAACTTAGACAAAAAGAATAAAATTTTATTTTTCGGTGAATAGTGCCGTATTCGTAAATAGTGCCGTATACGTGAATAGTATAGTATACGTGAATAGTAACCCCGACATCAAAAAGTTCTAAATTTGATAAAAACTTCAGATCAATATTTTGACATAATGATATTAAAAAAATAATATCAATAGGGAGAAAATAATATCCCTTACCTCAAAATATCAATACTTCTGGCTGGAATACCGGTATAAGGATGAAAGAAACTTGCTCTGATGAATAGAAACTCTCAAAGTATCTAAATACTCACAAAATACACTCAGTAATCTAGAGAGAGAAAGAGAGAAACTTGTTTCTGGTGTGTTTTTCAATTCTAACTTAGTCCTCTATTTATAGGAAAATGTTAGCACGCCGAAGCAGACTTAACCTGCAACCTGATGGCTTTACCTGCTAATATTCAAGCCTACCACATTTGAATAAAAATCTCAACACATTTCTTCACCAACCAAGAGTGGGGCCCACCAATTCTAGAATTTTCCACTAAAATGATAAACTCCGAAAATTTAACAATTTCTGAACCAGTCATCTCGTAAAATTCATAATAAATCATACGTTCAATTTTAACGGTTCAAAATTTGTGGACATATACTCAACTTATATATGTATAACATATCCAAAAATTACCACGATCCAACGGTCGGATTAAAAATTATAACCCCCGTAAAATATCTCAAAAACCCTGATTTTTAATACCTCCATTCCGACAAAAATACTGATAAAAACCTCAACATTAACTCCTTCATTTTTAACCACAAAAATATATAAATATTTCCTTATCATATGAATCAATAATTAGTTATTCATAAATACTATTACAGAATCACATTTATGACAACCAGGCCGTTCCCAGGAAAGAGGGGGCTTTCCAATAAGAATTTCTCCTTACTGGCGTGCAATTAGATGACTAAACCTCTCCTTAGACAGAACTTTCTAGACATTGCCAATAATGTTATCTAATAATATTATTCAAATATTATGAATTATTGATCTGATAATGGGAAATACTGTGCAGTGACAATTATTAAAACAACAATAATATAAGATATCAATGCAGCAATTATTGAATCAATAAAATAAAATATTGAACAGTAACTACTGTAACAATTATTGAGTAGTGCATTCCTTCGTAAGAATCAACAATTGGTACAATACCGTGTGCTACTGTATTTTAACCGCCAGGTATTTCAACAGTATTAACGGTAAAAACTACGCCGTTAATTATAAACAACTTATACTTGTCATTTTCTTCATCCAATCGCTTTCCGTTATGGGGCCCGCATAAGGCTGCGCCGTCGTACGAATATTCCCCGACAGCAAGAATATTCCACGACCAAACAAATATTCACCGACCAAAAATGAATATTTTATAACCACTTGCTTATTTGAAATATTTGAGCATTTTACCCATAACTAACCACATTAATCAAATCAACCCTTTCTATTTCAAAATAATAAATAGAGGAAATTTAATTTTATTTATTAATAAGTTGGGGTCTTACAGTCTGAACCAATCTGGATTAAATTAGGGTTTTCTAAGGTTCCGAGATTGAAAGGAGTGGTTTGATCAAGGTTGGGTTTGGGTTTGTCTTTGACCCATTCTTGAATTTTTGAAGGCACCTCAATGTCATCATGTATATCCACCAAGGCTGAATTCATCTCTATATCAAAGGTCCAATCCTTGTGGAGAAGGGGCACCGTATCAGCAAGTACATGCACATCTAAATTTAGAGTCCTGAAACAAAATATGATTTCACTTAGTATATATGAAATGTGTTGATCATACACAGTGTTAGCATATACTGGCAAAATAAACCGCTAATACTGTGTAGAAAAGTAAGCAGTTATTATATTTACAGGGCAGAAAGAGTTTTCGCCCGCTTTACCGTTGATGACCAATGCAAGGAATGTTGTTCCAATTGGCAAGAGCAAATTCTGGGTGAATCGCAGTGATAGAGGGATTATCATCATCTTCCCTGTCCCGAATGATAGCCACTACGTCTGGGCAATCATCGTCTAGGGTGTATCTGTTGGTATGCTCATCATGAACGATGATGCGTACGTCGGACATCATCCGTATGACGTCTTGTTTGATTCTTTGTTCCTCTTCCTCCACTGCGGGATCTGGAACAAATATTTCTTTCTCCTTCACTGGTACCGGCTTGGGAAATAACATCGCCATTATATTGGCTGGCACCTTTACGGGAGGTTGTGCGGACTCGGAGCTTGAAGGCGAAGCTAAACGCCGCATGGTTGAAGCTGAAGGAATCTGCTGATGCTTATGAGAATTCTTGTGACTAGAGCTGGCAAAATAGCCTAGTCCAGCTGTCCCAATTTGGTTGGTTAAGTGAATAGGGTACTTGATACCCTGGCAATCTTTACCCAACCCTTGTCCCAGTTTATGACCTAACGACATCATTTCTTGAGTGGCCGACATTACCTAGGCAGAAATCTGGGGTTCGGGCAGTGGCGTTCCAATAGCATGGTATTGGGTATTGCTTATTTCCAAAGCACGAAAACTAATTAGCTCAACATCCTTATTGGCATTGATGAACAGCATGTCCCCGTAATGAGGAATCTCCGATTCAGCGTTGACTGTGATCAGACTATTGTTGATGATGTATTTTAACTATTGGTAAAGAGTGGAGAGGACTACCCCTGCCATGTGAATCCATAGTCGTCCCAAGAGCAGGTTGTATCCCGAATCTATCTTGAGCACATGGAAGGATACGCAAAATGTATGAGGACCAATCTCAATTGGCAGCTCAACTACTCCGACCGAGTTACGGCGGGCTCCATAAAAAGCTTTGATAATGGTATGGCTACTCCGAATTCGATTGGGATTGATATTCATCTTCACCAAGGTAGCGTATGGGCAGATATTCAGAGAGGAACCTCCATCTATTAAAAGTCCAGCCACCATATATCCGAATGATAAGACCGCAATGTGCAACGGTTTGCAATGACCGGTCCCCTCGGGCGGTATGTCATCATCAGTGAAGGATATCACATTGTTGTTGAAATATGATCAACCAGATGTTGAAACTTTTTCGTATCAACTGATGTCGGTAGATAGGCTTCTTCTAAAACCTTTAACAAGACCTTCCGGTGATTCTCGGAAGTCAGGACCAAGTCCAAGATTGATATCTGTTGTGGAGCTTCTTTCAAGCTTAAAACCACCTTGGCTTCGTTATGACCCATAGTGCGGAGGAAATTTTCAATCTTCTCAATGGGTACTTTCCCCTTAGACTTGATGATAGGCTTCATTACCCGTTGGGGAAGATATAGTGGATTCTCCTTCGACACTGCAGCAGTTGTATGTGAGGTGGATCCTTCACCTTCTCCATAATTCCACGAAACTATGCACAAGCTAATAATAGGATATTGTGCTCTGCACGACAAGTTGATTGGCTCGGAAGCGCCACTTTCAAAGGATTGTTGATTCCCTTGAGTTGAATTACTGGCATGACAAGTGATTTGTTAACCCCGTCATTTTTAGTAGATATGACTGCTACTACACTCTTCCACTTAGTAGGACCCGAATCCTCACTTGCCCGTAACACAGTGTCGTTATCTGCCAGGCGCAGTATGCCACTGTCGATTAAATTTTAAATAAGGTGGCGGAGTGCCCAGCAATCTTTTGTGCTGTGACCGCGAGATTGAGAATGATATTGACATACTCCCTCAGAGTTGTATCGTCCTGAACGGGGGTTGAACGGGGGTTGATTGGAGGTAGAAGGGAACTAATCCTTCCTTTATTGATTAACATATGAAGGATTTCCTCCATAGGTTGGCCCAAATGTGTGAATTCCCTTTTGTTGGTAAAATCCCGACGGGCCTTGGCATTCGCTCTCTTCGTTACTTTGTCTTCCACCATTTCATTTTTTGAAAGTGAAGAGGGAATATTCATGACAATAGGTAGGAGACTGGCATGCTCCTGGCTGATTAGCTGATGAGTACCTTGATGCTGATAAGTCACCAGTTTCGCTAATTGCTCAATTTGTTTGTAGAGAGCTTTTATCTTTCGTTCCATTATGAATTGGAACTTGGCATAATCCCATCTGTTATCACTATCTTTGGGGGTCTGGGAGGATTCACAGCTGAAATTAGAACTCTGTCCGCTACTCTAATTGATCATGTTGACATCTTCTTCCTTGTGTTGAGGAAGAGGGTTGTCTTGAACGTGAGGCTGATCGGGTTTGGCGAGCAGGATTTCACCGTTATCTATCAGGTCTTGGATTTTATGTTTCAAGGCCCAACAATCCTGAGTATCATGTCCAGGTGCCCCGGCATGATAAACACATTTCCAAGCAGCATTAAAACCCCGTCCATTAGGGCTGGCTGGTGGAAGCAGATGCATAATTTTCTTCTGTGTTGTTAGAAGATTGAGAATGTTCTCGAGGGTGTCCCCTAAGGGTGTGAATACTCGAGGGCGTTTGGCTTTTCCACCTTTTGGTATTGATGATTTGAAGACTATGCTTGAAAGGGAGTGTAATTTCTCCTCTGGACAGGCATGTTCTGATTGCCTTTTTGACCCTATAGTATCAGGGAAACATCCTTCTCTTTCTTTTTATGGACCCTCCGGGGATTGTTCCCACAATTTCCAGATTGGATGTGATCAGCAACAGCTTTGAGTGCAGCTAGGTCTTGAATCTTTTTGGATTTAAATCCCATTTCAGCCATCTCCCCATGTTTGACCATTTTAGAAAATGGCTTGCCGATGCCGGCTAAAACTCTTTCATAGAAAGGTGCTTCTTGTATGTCTATGAAAGTCATGACCATTTCTGATTTTATCATGGAAGGACTAACTTGGGCAGCCAGGCGTCTCCACCTTTAAGCATACTCTTTGAAAGACTCATTAGACTGTTTCTTGATCTTGGTAATTTGATACCGATCAGGAGCCATTTGAGATTGAAAGTTGTATTGGGTGAGAAAAGCGTGTGCTAGCTCTTCCCAACTATGGATCTTTGAATTGTCTAATCTTGTGTGCCACGAACGGGCTTCTCCAGTTATACTTTTTTGGAACAGTTGCATTCTGAGTTTTTCATCCTCTGCATAAGATCCCAGTTCTCCAATAAACACCTTTAGATGTGTGTAAGGATCTCCTAACCCGTCATATTTTTCAAAGTCAGGAGTCTTAAACTTTTCTGGATAATGAATACTAGGGAAAATACACAAATCAGCATATAAAACACTCCCGTGTGTTCCAATTCCTTTGATAGTGCGAAGAGTCTCTTCCATTTGGAGGACTTTCTTTTTGATGTCACCAGTGTCTGGGTCTCCAGTGGGATGGGCAGCATCATGAGTTTTGTTATTCAGATCCAACTGCAGTTCATGTATTATAATGACCTGGGTTCCTCTTTGTGTGGAGAATTCAGCATGTATAGGTATTTTCTGACCCTATGTAGACTAGTGTAATTCTTTTAGTAGAACAGCAAAAACTGTAATCTGTTTGCTTAATTCATCTAATTCTTTGATAGAAACTGGATTAAGTTCGGTCTGGTCGGATGACGACATGATTGACTGTAGGTCTGTTGCCTTTTTGGACTTTGAACGGGTGGTAGGTCCGATTGATTCCCTGTAAAAGACTTGCATAGTTTAGTCTCTAGGGAAGGTGGATAATAACATGCTATGTGATGTGTCCAGTTTAGGAATTTTATCCTGCAAAACGAATGTTAGTTGTTTGTAGCATGCATGCGTACACATTTCTTCATATTTCTCATTACATGGAGATAGATATGGAAGATAATTACAAGTAATTGTGCTTTACAAGTAATTTGAAATGAGAGCATGAAGAGACTTTCCTCCGTTTTGGGTTTATCAGAGGCTGGCCTATCTTAGGTTACTCTCGCGGCTTTTTGGCATGAAGGTTCCCAAATCATCGCAATCTACTTGACGGGAAGTTAATTCGATCTGTCAACTGGAGCGAATTTGGGTGGTGCCTTTCCAGAGCCTCGGAGAATTAGTCTTCTCACGAGTCCAGTAATCAAACACCGATGGGAAAGCCTCCTGGTGGAGGGACCACACAACATACATTCACATACATCGCGTCTTACCATATGAAAATGATGACATGTGCGAAGCACTAATATCACAAGCAGATATGGTGCGAAGCACTAATATCACAAGAAGTTTATAGTGTGAAGCACTAAGTAAGGAAATGTATTCATACACATTTATCATAAAATGTAAATGCAACATCCACACACAAGCAGATAACAATTTTGAAAAAATTATATTAGCGGCTTAAGTCCTCTTACTGGAGTCCCTAACTAAGTCGCCACCTGTCGACGTCGGGATTTTTAATTATCCCTTTCCGTTACTTGTTCTTTGGTGTTCTCATTTTAGGTGAGATTTGTTTGAAAAAATAAGTGAAAAAGGTCTGACATGTATAATGTCGACGATGGACTATTAAGAGTCGCCAGTTGGTTTTTTAAATGGTTGTACCAACACAACCGAGAAAAGGTTTACACATTGACCCAGTGATGTGACACTGCTAAGCGGGTCGGTGAAACCGAGATTCATTAGGATCCGGGGACTTGGTTATGCGGAGGGAAGGTGTTAGGCACCCCCTAACATCCGTGTTACCACGGTGATCACCTCTTTTCAAGAAACTGTTATCTAAATGTGTGTGTGTATGGGTTAATGTGTTTTTATTTGGAAGTAGTGTGAGGCCTCGTTCGTACCTATATACATAGGGTTTGAATTTTATGTAAAAATTCAATTTTAAGCAAGGCAGTGATGTTTTATAAAAGAGGTTTTTTCAAACCCTGATACTCAATAGTAATTGAAACCTTTTACACTCCCATTTTATTAAGTGCTCGGCTTGATTGATTTTATTTGACAGATGAGAGACATCCGTACGAAAATAAATGTACAAAAAGGTGCTGAATTGCTCGTGGGTATGAAAACCATATGAGGAAATCCAAACATTACAGATAAATTTACAAGCTGCTTACAGCTGAAAAGGTCCATCACGAGAACCAAATCTAGATTCAGGGGACTGAATCTGTGATCACATGATTCCTAGGCTCACATGATGCCGCAATTGATATAAACGCAGTAAGCAGGTATATATATAAAAGCTGTAAATATATATACATACATGATCACCAACCACGAAGCACATCCATGGGGGATTAGAAATATAAATAAAGCTGTAAAAACGGTCAACCGCCACGAAGTAAACTCCAGGTGGGACGAAATGTAAATATATATATATATATATATATATATATATATATATATATATATATAAAAGCATATAAACGTACCGGATATAAAATCCAGGCTTATCGGACGGAGTCCAACAACAGTTAATATATATAAGTATATATATGTTAAAGCAATAAACGCACCGGATGTGAAATCCAAGCTCATCGGACGGAGTCCAACAACAGTTAATATATATAAGTATATATATATTAAAGCAGTAAACGCACCGGAAGTGAAATCCAGGCTCACCGAACAGAGTTCGATAGCAGTTCATATATATAATTATATATATAAGAAAGCCATTAAACACACCAAACATAAGTCTAGGCTCATCGAACAGAGTTCGACATGCAGTTCATATATATAAATGTATATATATACAAAAGCAATTAAACGCTCCAGACCGAAGTCTAGGCTCAATCGAGGCATAACTCGATAATGTTAGTCAATATATATATACAGACTGGAATGAAACCACGGACTGAAGCCCGGACAAAAGTAAGCAACACGACTCTCAATGTGTAGAAGGGTGTATGCAAAGATAAAAAAAAGACTCAAAAGTGTGTGAGAAGGCTTACAGCTGACTGCTAAAAAAGGCTTCTATATCTTTTGAATGGGTAAACACTGGCTTTTGTGGGTACAAAAGAGGCTATGTATGAGATCACAGGTGTTTAAAAGGGGAAAGTACACTGCATGAGATGAGTGTAGAGCGAATTAGGCAGGGCTTCCTCGCCGTTTTCTCTTGAAAAATCAGCACCCCAAGCCCTCTATTTATAGACATATTAGCTGCAGATGTACCTGCGGCTGAGCCGCAGGTGCACCAGAGGCAACCCGGGTTGGCTCGAGTTTTTTGGGTCGGGTCGTCTCGAAGTACGTGCACTCGGGCACTGTAATATCCACTCGAACTTTCAGAAGTGTAATCCGGGCATCCGTTTGAGGTATACAGAACCTATTTCGGACCGCCGTTGTCGAGAGTTATACGATGGCATGGGATTAGAGTTTGTACGAAGTCATTGAAGATGGGACGGTTGTGAGACCCCGAATTTTATAAAATAAAAATATTCAATTTTTCTATTTTGGTAAATAGTTAAATTGATAAAAGTTTAAAGTTAAGGGTAATATGTGAATTTTTTTTTACAAAGTAAGCAAGTTGATATAAAATATTCGTTGTGTCGGGAAATATTCGATTAGTCGGGGAATATTCTTTTTGTCGGGGAATATTCGTACGATGGTACAATCATTGGTGGACCCCACAATAGAATTATTATCGGATTGAGAAAACGACAAAAATATTTTTATGAAAATAACGGCGGAAGTTTTACCGTTAACTGTTGAAACACCCGGTGTTAAAAGTACAGTAATACACGTGGTTGCATAGTAGCATACTGTATTGATTATTGATGCTTACGTGATAAGTCACTTAGTTTTGTTTTATTTGTATTATTAATGTAATAAAACAGAAAAGCTTTTTATATAAAACAAAATACTTTTATAAAGTTATTCGTTTTATTAGGCTAATAGTAAAATCTTTTTATATAAAATAAAATACTTTTATAAAGTTATCTGTTTTATTAGACAATAATTAGAATATATTATATTTTATTATGCATAGTATTTGTATAGTGCCTGCATAGTGTTTGCATAGTAAAATCTTTTATAAAGTTATTCGTTTTATTAGATTATAAATAGAATATATTATATTTTATTTTAAAAATTTTGCTTTAAATATGGACCGTCCGATTAAAAGTAAATTAATCTGGACCGTTCATGAATTAGTTACTATGCAGTCCATTCTTCTATAAATAGAAGCTCATTCCTTCATTATTTCTTACGAATTTACTGAAACTCTAGAGAGAGAAACTATAGAGAGAGTTCTTCTTCTATAATCTTGAGCATATTTATTTAGAGTTTGAGAAAGCTTTAAGCGTAGTGCAAGTTTTATTCGACTATATCCTCGCCCTACTAGTCGAAATACTCTTCTTTCAAAGGTAAGGGATATTATTTGTGGTACCCGTAAGGGGTATTATTTCTTTTGTATTCATGAAGAGAACTTCTGTTATTCCATTCTTTATTATTCTGTAAGAATAACCTGTATACGCGGACTACCCTATACTTGGTAAAATTTTTCTGTTATTCCATTCTTTATTATTATGTTGGAATAACCTGTTTATGCGAAGTACCGCATACATGGTGAAATTTTTCTATTATTCTGTTCTTTATTAATCTGTCAGAATATCCTGTTGGTGCGTACTACGCCTGACCTGGTTCCATTAATTATTATTCTGTTGGAATAACATGTCTGTGCGGTCTATCGCATGCATGGTGGTTTCTGTTGTTATTCCATTCTTTAATATTTTGTTGGAATATCCTGTCGGTGCGAATTTCGCCTGACCTGGTTCCGTTCTTTATTATTCTGTCGGAATATCCTATCTGTGTGTTTACGCATGACCTGGTTCCATTCTTTATTATTCTGTTGGGAATAACCTGTCTGTGCAGTCTATCGCACGCATGGTGAATCCTTCTGTTATTCCATTTTTTATTATTCTGTTAGAATAACATGTCTATGTGGATTACCACATGCATGGTGAATGATCCTTTGTATTCATTCCTTATTAAATTGTGAAAATGATCTGTATATGTGGATTACCGCATGGCAGACGAAAATCTATTTGTAGTTTTATATATTCTATTATACTCAGTTGGTTAAAGTTTTAGCTTCTATACTCCATGAAATTAGTGGAATATCCTTGATATTTGCGCTTCATCCAGTATCTTTTCATGGAAATATTTTTCTGAGCATTCTTAAATTTTACTCTACAAATAAGTATCATGTTGATAATTTGGACGTTATTGGTTCCTGGATAAATTAATTATTGAACTTGTTTTATTGAATTATTATGTCATTGTCATCATCTTCATGTTTATATTATGTTGAAAGTTATCTGTGGCCTGTAGTGTATAGATGGACTTGTTATGATTATGACCAGGGATTATTCGGTATAATCATGACCGTAATGTTACAAATGATGTGGTAAAAGTCATCTTTGGCCTGTAGTGCATAGATGGACTTGGTGTGATTATGACCAAGGATTATTCGTTATAATCATGACCGTAATGTGATGAATTATGTGGTAAAAAATCCTCATTGGTCGTAGTGCATTGATGGACAGTTTTTGGTATGATTATGGCTATGGATTCTCTTCGGCCAAGGGTACAAAGATGAATTATTTGATGGCATGATCAAGACTGTTGATGAAAATACGATTATCTTTGGCCCGTAGTGCATGGATAATTCATGGTGGTGATACTAAAGAATATCCTTGGCCGTAGTGCAGGGATGATTCGATGATGTGGATTGTTTTTAAGCTTAGTCCCAGCGATAAAAGTCATGAAAAACCTTTTAAATCATAGAAGATAGTAGATTTTATTCTCTACTGGACTCTTCTAATGGGTTGCTTGTTTCGCTGCAGTTAAACTTGATGTTTGTTATACTGTATCAGTTTAACACTGTTTAAGGCTAATGCTAATTTATTCTGCATTATCTTAGTCATAATATTTCTTACTGGGCTAGTTGAGCTCACCCTTTCTTTCATTGTTCTCTTCAGGAAATGAGAATATAGATAGGATGGGTCGAGGAACAGAGTGATGGACCAGATGATAGTATTAGTAGTCCTCACTATTCTGTTAAATAGTGTGACAATAAATATAACGAGGACTTATTCTGAGAGTGGATATTGTCTGAAAGATAGTATTTGTATTAAAACTCACAGCTCTCTTGTCGTATATTAACGATTGTATTTGTATTCTGTACCATGTATTTGGCGACCCAAGGTAGGTGATGTATACCTATTTTTGGGGTCGTCACAGTTGGTATCAGAGCTTAGGGATATGGTCGCTGGCGGAGATAAGAGTCTAGAACTAGGAGGGGAAAGACGATTTATATACTTCGCTAGTGTGTGACTTACCTAAGCTGAAATTGTTTACTTGATAAGTTGACAAATTATGATATGTCAATTAACCTTTGTTTTGAAGCTATATTCTAGAATGATATCTGAAATACAGAAGATGAGAAATGGAAAAATCATGATAGCGAGGAAATTATCGGGAAGGTACAATCTGAAAAGAAAGCAAGGTGTTCTCATCTTTTCGAATATCAGGTACGTACGTAAATTTCGAGGGCGAAATTTCATAAGGAGGGGTGATTATGAGACCCCAGATTTTATGAAATAAAAGTATTTAATTTTTTTATTTTGGTAAATCGTTAAATTGATAAAAGTTTAAAGTTAAGGGTAATATGTGAAATATTTTTTACAAAGTAAGCAAGTTGATATAAAATATTCATTGTGTCGGGGAATATTCGATTAGTCGGGGAATATTCTTTTTGTCGGGGAATATTCGTACGACGGTACAATCATTGGTGGACTCCACATCGGAATTATTGTCGGATTGAGAAAATGACAAAAATATTTTTATGAAAATAACGGCGGAAGTTTTACCGTTAACTGTTGAAACACCCGGTGTTAAAAGTACAGTAATACGCTTGGTTGCATAGTAGCACACGGTATTGATTATTGATGCTTACGTGATAAGTCACTCAGTTTTGTTTTATTTGTATTATTAATGTAATAAAATAGAAAAGTTTTTTATATAAAACAAAATACTTTTATAAAGTTATTCGTTTTATTAGGCTAATAGTAAAGTCTTTTTATATAAAATAGAATACTTTTATAAAGTTATCTGTTTTATTAGACAATAATTAGAATATATTATATTTTATTATGCATAGTATTTGCATAATGCCTGCATAGTATTTGCATAGTAAAATCTTTTATAAAGTTATTCGTTTTATTAGATTATAAATAGAATATATTATATTTTATTTAAAAGATTTTTCTTTAAATATGGACCGTCCGATTAAAAGTAAATCAATCTGGACCGTTCATGAATTAGTTACTATGCAGTCCATTCTTCTATAAATAGAAGCTCATTCCTTCATTATTTCTTACGAATTTACTGAAACTCTAGAGAGAGAAACTATAGAGAGAGTTCTTCTTCTATAATCTTGAGCGTATTTATTTACAGTTTAAGAAAGCTTTGAGCGTAGTGCAAGTTTTCTTCGAGTATATCCTTGCCCTACCAGTTGGAATACTCTTCTTTCAAAGGTAAGGGATATTATTTGTGGTACCCGTAAGGGGTATTATTTCTTTTGTATTCATGAAGAGAACTTCTGTTATTCCATTCTTTATTATTCTGTTAGAATAACCTGTATACGCGGACTACCCTATACTTGGTGAAATTCTTCTGTTATTCCATTCTTTATTATTATGTTGTAATAACCTGTTTATGCGAAGTACCGCATACATGGTGAAATTCTTCTATTATTCTGTTCTTTATTAATCTGTCAGAATATCCTGTTGGTGCGTACTACGCCTGACCTGGTTCCATTAATTATTATTATGTTAGAATAACCTGTCTGTGCGGTCTATCGCATGCATGGTGATTTCTATTGTTATTCCATTCTTTAATATTTTGTTAGAATATCCTGTCGGTGCGAATTTCGCCTGACCTGGTTCCGTTCTTTATTATTCTGTCGGAATATCCTGTCTGTGCGTTTACGCATGACCTGGTTCCATTCTTTATTATTCTGTTGGGAATAACCTGTCTGTGCAGTCTGTCGCACGCATGGTGAATCCTTCTGTTATTCCATTCTTTATTATTCTGTTGGAATAACATGTCTATGTGGATTACCACATGCATGGTGAATGATCCTTTGTATTCATTCCTTATTAAATTGTGGAAATGATCTGTATATGTAGATTACCGCATAGCGGACGAAAATCTATTTGTAATTTTATATATTTTATTATACTTAGTTGGTTAAAGTTTTAGCTTCTATACTCAATGAAATTAGTGGAATATACTTGATATTTGCGCTTCATCCAGTATCTTTTCATGAAAATATTTTTCTGAGCATTCTTAAATTTTACTCTACAAATAAGTATCATGTTGACAATTTGGACGTTATTGGTTCCTGGATAAATTAATTCTTGAACTTGTTTTATTGAATTATTATGTCATTGTCATCATTTTCATGTTTATATTATGTTAAAAGTCGTCTGTGGCATGTAGTGCATAGATGGACTTGGTATGATTATGACCAGGGATTATTCAGTATAATCATGATCGTAATGTTACAAATGATATGGTAAAAGTCATCTTTGGCCCGTAGTGCATAGATGGACTTGGTGTGATTATGACCAGGGATTATTCGGTATAATCATGACCGTAATGTGATGAATGATGTGGTAAAAAATCCTCATTGGCCGTAGTGTATTCATGAACAGTTTTTGGTATGATTATGGCTATGGATTCTCTTCGGCCAAGGGTACAAATATGAATTGTTTTATGGCATGATCAGGACCGTTGATGAAAACACGATTATCTTTGGCCCGTAGTGTATGGATAATTCGTGGTCGTGATACTAAAGAATATCCTTGGCCGTAGTGCAGGGGTGATTCGATGATGTAGATTATTTTTAAGCTGAGTCCCAGCGATAAAAGTCATGAAAAACCTTTTAAATCATAGAAGATAGTAGATTTTATTCTCTACTTGACTCTTCTAATGGGTTGCTTGTTCCGCTGCAGTTAAAATTGATGTTTATTATATTGTATCAGTTTAACACTGTTTAAGCCTAATGATAATTTATTCTGCATTATCTTAGTCATAATATTTCTTACTGGGCTAGTTGAGCTCACCCTTTCTTTCATTGTTCTCTTTAGGAAATGAGAATATAGCTGGGACTAGTCGAGGAACGGAGTGATGGACCAGATGATAGTATTAGTTGTCCTCACTATTCTGTTAAATAGTGTGACAATAAATGTAACGAGGACTTATTCTGAGAGTGGATATTGTCTAGAAAACAGTATTTGTATTAAAACTCACAGCTCTCTTGTCGTATAATAACGATTGTATTTATATTCTGTACCATGTATTTGGCGACCCAAGATGAGTGATGTATACCTATTTTTAGGGGCGTCACAACGGTGCCCTCCGGTCTTCAAGCTTCAACTTTCATCTGTTACCCCGTACAATAGTCACTCCGGATTGATTAGTCTTGTAGGACATTGTTGCGTAGATATGTTGAGACGACATGGCATGGCATCGTGTTGGTTAGATGACGGTTTTGCCCCTCATCGGTGTTATCGCCGGATTGGGCTGATAAAGCAGATGTTGCTCAGCTTCGCTGGGATTGGACTGCTGCAATTGGTTGAAGGTCCTCATTGTCATCCTTGAGGTGTGTCTGTCTTCCCGATGTTATCGTCGGGCTGGTGCAGTGGATCTCGTTGTGACCGCCGAGATTGAAGCTGGTCGCACTTGTAACAAGCTTTTTTGAGGTTATTATCGAAATTACATTCCTTGGGGTTATAACCAAGGTTGGTGGCTATTTCCACGGTTAGGACTGAGACTAGATACCTCGGGGTTATCTCCGAGATTAATCTGTCTTCTCCTGTGTGTGTGCCGGTACTGATCTGCATGCCTCGGGGTTATTTCCGAGATTGGAATTGTTACTCCCAGATTACGATTTGGGGTTGATGCTGAACTTCCGGTAGTATCCGGTACGGATATTGATCGTCTTTCAGGGTTCCCTCTTAAAAGACGAATCTGCTCTCCTGCAATGTTAGTGACAGTAGTACAGAAAATTTTGAGTGTCTACAGAAGAAGATGAGTAATTTTCTTCTGAGCTGTTAGAAGTTTGAGAATGTTTTCGAGTGTGTCCCTTAAGGGTGTGAACACTCGGGTACGTCTGACTTCTCCACTTTTTGGCAATTGAGGGTTTGAAGATTGTGCTTGAAAAGGGGAATAGTTTCTCCTCTGAATAGGCAAGTTTTGATTACATTTTTGTCCTTGTAGTGTCAATCAAACATCCTCCTCTTTCTTCTTATGGACCCTCCGAGGGTTGTTTCCATAACTTCCAGAATGGATGTGCTCAGCTACAGCTTTTAGAGCGGCAAGGTCTTGAATCTTCCCTGATTTTAATCCCATTTTAGCCATTTCTCCATGTTTGATCATTTCAGAGAATGGCTTGCCTATGCTAGCTAAGACCCTCTCATAAAAGGGAGCTTCTTGAATGTCTTTGAAGGTCATTACCATTTTAAACTCGGTCATAGACGGAATAACTTGAGCAACCAAACGCCTCCATCTTTAGGCATACTCTCTGAATGACTCATTGACTTATTTCTTGAACTTGGTAATTTGATACCGGTCAGGAGCCATTTGAGTTTGAAAGCTGTATTGACTGAGGAAAGTATGGGCTAGCTCTTCCCAGTTATGAATCTTGGAGTTATCTAATCTGGTGTACCATGCTCTGGCTTCCCCAGTCAGACTTTTCTGAAATAGCTGCATTCTGAGCTTTTCATCCTCGGCATAAGATCCGAGCTCTCCAATGAATACCTTTAAGTGAGTGTAAGGATCTCCCAATCCATCATATTTCTCAAAATCGGGAGTCTTGAATTTTTTCGGATAATGAACCCTGAGGAAGATACAAAGGTCTGAATATGAAACACTCCCGTGTGCTCCAATCCCTTTGATAGATAAAATGGTCTCTTCTATTTGTAGAACTTTTTTCTGAATATCACCGGTGTCTGGATCTTCTTTAAGATGGGTGATTTTAGGAGTTTTTTTGGTTTTATCAGACTGAGACTCAAGTGTTGGAACTTCTTTGTATGAGCCTTGGGTTCCTCCATGTGCAGAGGATTCTGTGTTGATGGGTATTTATGGACCCTAAGTGGACTTGTGTAGTTCTTTGAGCAGAACAGCCAACTCTATAATTTGGTTTCTTAATCCTTCGAACTCCTTGCGAGAGACAGAAGTAGGATTAGACTGGCCAGATGTAGCCATGCTTGGCTATAGGCTTAGTGCCTTTTTGGACTTTGAACGAGTAACAGGACCAATTGCTTCCCTACAAAAAGACTTATGTAGTTTAGTCTTAAGGGAATGTATGAATGTTACATGCTATGTAATGTGTCCGTTTTTAGGAGTATTATCCTGCTAAACGAATGTCAGTTGTTTTAATGACAGTATAGCACGATAGGTTTTGATATAAAAAGGGAATGCATGTACACATATTCCTTTATATTTTTCATTACATTGAGATTGAAATGGAAATGAAATTACAAGTAATTGAAATGGGAATGTATGAAGAGACTTCCCTCTACGTTTAGTTTATCAGAGGCTGACCTATCTTAGGCTACTCTCACGGCTTTTTGGCATGAAGGTTCCCAAATCATCGCAATTTACTCGACGGGAAGTTAATCCGGTCTTTCAACTGGAGCGAATCTGGGTGGTGCCTTTCCTGAGCCTCATTGGCATTAGTCTCCCTACGAGCCCAGTAATCAAACACCAATAGGATAACCTCCTGGTTGAAGGACCACACAACATACATTCACATACATCGCGTCTCACCGTATGAAAATGATGACATGTGCGAAGCACTAATATCACAGATAGATATAGTGCGAAGAACTAAGTGCAGTAAGTAAATGTATTAGTACAAATTCATTCAAATATAAATGCAACATCCACACACAAGCAGATAAAAGTTTTGAAAAGCTTTTAATAGCGTCCTAAGCCCTCTTACTGGATATCCGCAGAAAAGTCGCCACCTGTCAACGTCGGGATTTTTATTTGTCCCTTTCTGTTCTTGTCTTTTGGTGTTCTTATGTTTTGTGAGATTTGTTTAAAAAAACAAGTTTGAAAAGGTCCAACATGTATATGTCAACGATTGGACTGTAAGAATCGCCAGTTGGTATTTTTAAATGGTTGCACCAACTCAACCGAGAAAAGGTTTGCACAAAGACCTAGTGATTTGATACTTCTTAACTGGTCTATGAAACCGAGATTCGTTAGGGTCCGGGGGCTTGATTAAGCGGAGGAAAGGTATTAGGCACCCCCCGACTTCCGTGATGACACGGTTACCGCCACTTTTTAATTTAAACTTTTATCTGAATGTGTGTGTGTACGTCAATGTGCAATTATCTGGAAGTAGTGATATACCTCGTTTGCACCTATATACAAAGGGTTTGAATTTTGTATAAAAGTTCAATTTTAACGAGATATGGCAATGATGTTTTGTAAAACATGTTTTTCAAACCCTTGTGCTCAAGAGTAATTGAGGCCTTTGATACTTCCATTTTATTGTGTGTTCGGCTTGATTGCTTTTATTATTTTTGAGATACGAGGCATCTTCAAGAAAATAAGATACATAACAGCGCTGAACTCCTTGTGGGCATGAGAGCCATCTAAGGAAATTTAGACACCGTGAATAATTTATTAGCTGGCTGTAGCTGAAAATGTCCATCACGGGAACCAAATCTAGATTCAGGAACTGAATCTGTGATCACATGATTCCTAGGCTCACATGATGATGCAATATGTACAAAAACTGTAAACATTTATATATACATATATATAAAAGCTGTAAATATATATATATATATATATATATATATATATATAGCAATAAATGCCATAGATCGACGAATCGGGCATACACACGCAACATGACTCTCAACATGAATAAATATGTATGGATGGAAGTGGAGAAAAGCTGAAAGAAATCTGAGATGTCTTACAGTAGGCTACCAAGAAGACTTCAGATAACTTTAAATGAATGAATACTCGATTTCCACCAGTAAAATATAGCAAAACACAAGTTCACAAGTGTTTGAAAAAAGAAAGCACTCAGTTTAAAGTGTATACAAAGCAAAATGGACATGGCTTCCTCGCCTTTTCTCTCTTGGATCACTATAGATGTGTGTACGGAGTAAATTGGACAGGGCTTCCTCACCTTTTTTCTTCTTAAAATGGCCACCCCAAGCCCTCTATATATAGAGGGGGGGAGCCGCAGGTCTACCTGCGGCTACTCGGGGTGCCCCGAACTCCGTGGGCCCATCATCTCGAAGTACGTGCATGCATGCAACGCGTTGTCCACTACAACCTTCATAACTTTCAATCCGGGCATCCGATTGAGGCAGATAATACCTTTCCGGAATGCTGTTGTTGAGAGCTACACAATGACATAGGATAATAGGTTGTACGAAGCCAAGAAGATGGGTCCATAACCATATCTTCAAGTCTTCAAATTCTATTCGGTGTATTATCTTGCGTAGTAGTCACTCGGGATTTGAGCTATGGTTCTTGTGGGACACTTCTGTGTAGACTGTGGTATAAAATGATGTTAAGAAGGCGTGAATGTGGGATCGAGTTGGCAAAATGATGATTTTGCCCCTCACCGGGGTTATCTCTGGCTTTGGGCTGATTTAGCAGTCATTGCTCTGGGTTATCTCTGAGATTGAGCTGCTGTAAGTATTGAATGTCCTCAGGGTTGTCTCTGAGGTGTGCCTGACCTCCCGGGATTTTCTCCAGGGTTGGAACTGAGCGTGTCGGGGTTGTCTCCGAGGTTGAAACTGACATCTGGGGATTAGAACAGACTTCTCTGGGGTTATCTCCAGAACTAAATTTGCATCCCTCGGGGTTATCTCCGAGGTTGGAACTGAATCTCTCGGGGTTATCTCCGGGACTGGAACTGAGTATCTCGGGTTTATCTCTGAGATGGAAAACTGAGTATCCCGGAGTTGTCTCTGGGATTGAGCTGATTTGACTTCCAATGTTATCTCCAGAAGACAATTTTGCCCTCTTGCAAGGTTAGTAACAGGAATGCAAAATTTCAAGTGTCTACACCCACCTTCTATAGAGTCTTTAGAGCAGATGATATAGTTTCTGACCTTTACGAGGGATTAGGCTAAGGCATTGATGTTAACGACCCATCTGGCAGGGACACTACTTTTGCTGAGAGGGATGAGGGCCGAGCTACCAGGAATGCTTCTGTTGGTGATAATACCTCTCTCAGATCCTATACGGAGGGCATTATCGTAGATATGAGTGCATTTATGGATGATTATGGTAGTACTCTACAGATTGCTGCAAATCTTTTAGCTCGCTTTGAGACTACAGGACAGGAGCTTAGAGATGTACCTCCATCTTCAGAGAGGGATGCGATGTTGGATTTATTGTCTCATTTGACCGCTGGTTTATTGACTAGCTTTCATTTTCCTACATAGACTAGGTTAGCCATTTTTGTCATGTACATGGCATATTTTATATATTAAACAGTATTACATGGCAAGGAAATATATTTTGATTCACTTCCCTTTTGGATATGTTTCGATCTTTGCTTGATGATTGCCACTTTCTTTGTGGCTTGCTGTCATGATGTATCATGAGCTCCTTCTAGATGGACTGACATTGAGATGTCGGAAGGTCTCTCTCAGAAGGGCTTGTTGATCCTAGAGGCTTTATAGAATTTAGGTTTATATATTGTTTAGTGTCTTGAGACTGGTATTTAATTGGGTATTTGAGTTTATAGGAAAAGTGTTTGGCTATTTTTTTTTATTTTGAAGGTTAGACCACACCATAGATGGTTGCCTACATACTCCCGAGGATGGGGGTGATCAGGTCTTTCGTAGTTCAGGCCAGGCTTGGCCTGAATGGTTTGAAAATTGTTTATTTGGGTTTGAGTAGGTGTTTGGGGTTTTTTTTTGTTTGACTGCACCATAGATGGTTGCCTATGTACTCTTATGGATGAAGGGAGATCAGGTCTTTTATAGTTCAGGCCCAGCAGTAAAGACCTAAATTGCTTTGATCTGATTTTTGTTTTTTAGAATTTTTTTTCACAAAACCAGGATTGTGGTTTGCAAGTGATTTAGACATAGTACCTTTTCATGGTGTCTGAATTGATGAGCTGGGGAATTCTTCCCCATCCATTTCTTGCAATCTGAGGGCTCCTCCTGACAATGAAAGGGCCTTCCCAGTTTGGGGAGAATTTTCCCTTGGCTTCATCTTGATTGGAAAGGATCTTCTTTAGCACTAGGTCATTTTCTTTGAATTGCCTAATCCAGACCTTCTTGTTGTAGGACCTAGCAATGCTCTGCTATTATAATTGATGATGGAAGATGGTTGTCGCCCTTTTCTCATCTATCAGAGATAATTGGTGATATCACTCTTTCATCCATTGGTCTTCTTCCATTTGAGAGTCTATCAATACTCTTAGTGATTCCATTTCCACTTCTATAGGGAGTACTGTTTCCATACCATAAACCAATGAGTAAGTGTGACGCCCCCAAAATACGTATACATCACCCATTCTGAGTCGCTAAATACATGGTATAGAAATCAAATATAAACTTCTTTTACACAATACGACAAAACGTAGCTGAGAGTTTTTTACACAAATATTGTCCCATAGACAATATCCAAACTCAAATTTAATCCTCATTACATTTATTAGCACACTAAATAGTGAGTACTGCTAAAACAGCCATCATAGACCGTAACTCCATTCCCCGACTAGTCCCGACTACGTTCTCATTTCCTGAAGAGAATAATGAAAGCAAAAGGGTGAGCTCAACTAGCCCAGTAAGAAATATTATGACTAACATAATACAGAATAAATTATCATTAGCCTTCAACAGTGTTAAACTAATAAAATACAATAAATATCAAGTTTAACTGCAGCAGAACAAGCAATCCATTAAAAGAGTCAAGTAGAGCATGATATCTACTATCTTCTATGATTTAAAAAGTTTATCATCAATTTTATCGCTGAGACTTAGCTTAATAAATAATCCATATCTTCGAATCATCCCAGCACTACGACTAAGGATATTCATTAGTATCATGTCCACGAATTATCCATGCACTACGGGCCAAGGATATTCGTGTAATCATCAATGGTCTTGATCATGCCAACAACTATCCATCAATGCACTACGGGCCATTGAGGACTTTTACCACATCATTTATAACATTACGGGTCATGATTATACCGAATGATCCTTGGTCATAATCATACCAATCAACAGTTCATCTATTCACTACGGCCAAATATGACTTTCATCACAATATAAGTATAAGGATGATAACAATGATATAAGAATTCAATTAAATGAAATCAATGGATAAATTTTAAAGATTTATAATTTAATTTATCCAGAATTCAATAATGTTCAAATTGTCAACATGATACTTCTTTGTGGAGTAAAATTCAAGAATAATATTGTATCAAAAATAATTCGGACAGCAAAAAAATTAATTTTTTGTCATGAATAGTTCCCTGGGTGAATAGTACCCGAATGAATAGTACCTCATGAATAGTATTTTGTGAATAGTACCTATGAATAGTACTTTATGAATAGTAATCAAGAATAGTACTTTATAAATAGTACTCTATGAATAGTATTCTGACATGAAAAGATCAATAATTATCAAGAATGCTCAGAATAATATTTTTATGAAAAGATACTAGATGAAGCATTAATATCAAGGATATTCTACTAATTTTATGGAGTATAGAAGCAATACTTTAACAGAATGAGTGTAGAATTAGGAATACGAAACGAAATAATATTACTCATATACTACAGAGTATGGAAGAAAATATTATTTCTTACGAATATTGAACAAAAATAATATCCCTTACCTTAGAAGAAGACTGGATACTGGAATAGTGAAGTAGCAGAATACTCTTCTTCTTCCTCTCTATAGCTTCTCTCTCTATAGCTTCTCTCTCTATAATTGCTCTTGTGAGTCTTAGTGAATTGGTGAGAATGAAAGAAGAATTAGCTTCTATTTATAGAAAAATATAGTTTCGATAATTACACGTTTTGGGGCTCGAATTATTACAGTATAATACATTTATCTTTTCCTCCATTTTTAATTGAGTCCTGCAAGTATTATCAATATTGCATCACCTCCCCTAATAGTAATGCATGTGAACCAATAGTTCCATTCATGTGAGCAAATACTTATATGCATGTGAACTAATAGCAATTAATTACTCATTTACTCGATTAATTACCCAATTGGTCAATTTAACATCCAGAAATTAATTATTATCGAAATAAATGTCGATTTCCACTAACACAAATAATCCCAACACAATAGAAATATTTTTATCAATAATTTCATCTTTAATCAACACGAACTTATTCATCATTAATACTATAACTCACAATATTTAACAACCAGATCATTCTCAGGAAAGAGGGGGCTTTCTGATAAGGATTTCTCCCTATTGGCGCGCAATTAGGTGACCAAACCTCTTTTCTCGATAGAATTTTCTAGACATCGTCAATAATGTAAATAATAATATGAATAACTTTATCGTCTCAATTATTGATTTAATAATATAAAATATTATGTAGATGATATTGTGACAATAATTGAATCAATAATATGAGAGATATTATGTGACGAACGAGATTTTTGTAAATTAATTTTAATATTTATTGAATTAAATAAATATTTTTCGATGATTTAATTATTGGATTAAATAATTAATTGATGCAATTATGGTAGATTAATTTAATTATATGTGTTACATTTATTAAATTAATGTAGAGAAATTTTATTATTCAAGTATGTGATTATGTGAGCTTATTGAATTAAATGAAATATTTAATTAAGCATGATGTTATTTAATTAATGTAATTATTAATTAAAGATTTAATAAATTGTCATTATTTATTAATGAGATATTTAATTATGTGACTATGTGAATTTATGAGAAATTATTATATTTTATTTAAAGTAAATTAAATAAAATATGGGATTTATTTTATAAAGAGTGTGACATTTTCAAACTATATTGTAAAAGTTTTATTAAATTAATGGGTTTTGTAAATATTAAACTAGCCAAACGTGGCCTTAGAAGGAGTTACCACCAGTTACCCATGACTGGGCTAACTGGCCTTGATGCGTGTCTTTACTCGACTATATGATACGTATTTTCCTTCTTCTCTTATTATTTTCTAAGTCTGATAAAACTAACCAGAGAGGATTGAGAGAAAATCATATCTGTTAAAGAGAAAGTTTGAGTGTGTAATCAACAGGTTATTGTAAAAAGGGTCATCTGGAATCATCTCTTCTTAAATTATACTCTGGGTAAATCCTCCAAACCCAATTCTATTTCACGTCACTTGGTTTTTATGAAAATGACTTTCAAAACCCCTGTTATGTCTCTGTAATTGAGAAATTATGTTGTTATATGGATATATGTAATAATACAAGTAGCATAACATGTTTTATAAATATATTGCATGATTCCATATCCTAAGTTTCGTAATCTGATGACTTGATATTCAAAAATAAATTACAGGGTTTGGGTTTGGCCTTAAGGCCTTATACGTGATTTTAGTATGTCAAACATAAAGGTTTTCGTAAAATTTACACTTTTATTTGATTATGCATGTTGATATGAAGAGACCAAGCCTTAAACAAACGGATTCGGTGTTATAACGAATCCGTAGTATTAAATTATATGATTTTGTTCATTAACTTCAAGAACATCAAGAACAGTCCTATTTTACATGATATAAATCTGTTATTAAGTGTTTAGATGGGTTAAAATCACACTATAGAGGTTGGGTAATGACTATATGTGAATATTAACATGTGGGTATGTTAAATTAGTGAGTTTAATGACCATGAAATGTGCAATTCGCCGAACTCTGTGTTCTTCGCGAACTGGAAAACAGAATCTGGGGTCTCGCGCGCGGCGCCAACTCCAGAACTGAAGTCCCGCGCCACAGCGCCATCGTGCCACCGCGCCACAGCGCCAAGACTCGAGCCGCAGCGCCACCGCGCCACAGCGCCAAGTGTCAGGCCGTAGCGCCACGGCGCCGCAGCGCCAAGAGCCAGTACAAACGTAGCGCCGCAGCTCCACTCCCCAAAAAATTCAAAAATGAGATATTAAAAATGTTTAAGCCTAACAATGTGTTAGTGAATTAATGTAATGAACATGTAAACATGTTAGAGGTATAATGTGATGATAAAAATAGTTGTTTAAACATGTAAATAACATAATTACATGTGATTTAAATTATTGAATACATAATTAGATTATTATTCATGAAGTGCAAATTATGTGATAATGAGATAACTTGACTAAGTATCGTCGATAATTAAAGTAGACAACGAGAATGAGTTTATGTTGATTAGTTAAATTATAATTAACTGGTATTGTGTATATGAATGGTATGTAAGATTTAATTCAAAGAACGTGCTTAGTTAAAGAGTAATCTACGCACGAGGCAAGTTTCCTAAACTTAAACTCTTAAATTTGAGCAAGTTTCCTAACCCTACTTGTCATTATTGTTCAAGTTTATTATTTATCTTGAATAAGTTATCGTTACTATTATTCAAGTTCAAATGTTATATTAAAGATTGATTATCTTTTCAAAGTATGATTTAGTTATATAATAATTGTTCTATTGTATACTTCTTGAGATTATTATTCAAATTGAATATCATTATTGTTGAACCTTATTAGACTAGTGAAACCTTAATGATTCAACTAGTCCATAGTTGATGAGCATTCTAAATTTTAGAACCCTTGATGAATTATCCAAACCAAACTTCCTTTGGTGCGGACTCGAATGTCAAACTGAGATGAACAACCCTGTATAGGGGATTATTTACGCTTTAGCGTTAAGATATTGTGCACAGTATGGTACTAAGGGCTGATCCCCCTAAGTACGAGAAGAAGGTCCATAATCTTATGACTGTTAAAGGTTTCAAGTATAACCCTTGTTAACCTACGACATAGTTCAAGGTCGTATGACCCTCAGAATTCTTTTGATTCTTGTTATTCACTCTTGATTCAAAAGTTAAGCTTTTATTCAGATGTCTTTGCTTATTCACATGTTATTATACTGTTGTTTCATTATTATACTTGTGGGCAATAATGCTCACTCTTGCTTAATAATAACATTGCAGTTAAGAACGAAAGAGCTGACGAACCTTCCACTAGTAAAGGCAAGGGCAAGGTTAACAAGTGATGAAGACTTGTTATTTTTATTAGATGATGTATTTATGTTTAAGACTTGAGTTAATGTTGTTGTTAAGACTTATTCATTTATGTTTCCGCACAGATGTTTAAGGTTAGTTTAACCTGGAATTTTATTTTATGATTCAGATGTTGTAACCCTTAAGGGGAAGATCTTATTTCTATCTATTGCATGGTTTGCATTTATTATGGGTAGATAGATAGATGATATTTGTACAGTGAACACGACATCCCGTGGAATCGAAGTACCCGAATTTGGGGGTGTCACAGGTTGGTATCAGAGCCATAGGTTATGAACCTTAGGTGGGGGAACAACCTTAGGTAGTAGCCTTGTAGAAAGAAGATAGTAAAGGAAAACTCTTATCGAGTTTTTAAGAAATGAATTTTTGGTAATTCATTGAAGATAATAAAATACATTATGTGTTTATGTGTTAATTTGTGTGCTCGTTAGTATGACTTAATAACTAAAACTTAAAATTTTATTGTTAGGATGACGAATGTTAGAGAAGCTAGTCAAACTGGGGAGGAAGAACCCCGATTACCTATAGTACCTACAGAGGAGGAGCCCCGAGACATACATGTTGTTAGGGAATAGTTAGTTCAGAGGGAGTCATCTCCATTGATCACCGTTGTTGGTCAGGAGCATGAGCCCGAGACTGATCCTGAGGAGGATCCTGAGGAGGAGTTTGTTGAGGAAGAGGAAGAAGAGCAGTTACCACGGTACACCGTTGATGCTGAGATGTATGACACGTTATATGACCGTAACGTGGAATTACAAGACGAGGTTCAGGAATTGACTGAGCGGGCGACTGTTCAGCAGTCTACTTTAGAGGAGAAGGAGAGGGAGATTTCTACTCTTCGCACACGATTGGGAAATGTAGAATGGGATTTGGTCCATGAGAAGGGTCAAACCGAAGATAAGACCGACGAGATTGAGTAGCTGAAGAAGGAACTGAAGGAAAGCTTCGGAAGACTGAAAATAGCAGAGGAAGGATGGTTAAGAGAATCACGTCGAGCTGATTGTGCAGAAGATGATAGTCGTGCAAAGAAGGCAAAGCTTGAAGAGACATACTCCACACTTAATCATGCAATAGATGAGGCTCAGGAACGAGTTTTGAGATACCCCATCCAATTCGAAGGACTTCCGTCGTATATGCTGGATCGCAGGACGATGTCTCGTATCATGGATGAGGAGCGTGGCAAGGCTATTCAGCACCTTGATAGACAGGATTAGAATCCGTTTAATTATGTGAAAGACTTAATTAGTTTTTATATGTAAATTTCGATGTGTTTATGAACGAAGGAATATGATAATATTTTAATTCATGTGGATTCTTTACTCCAGGATAGTTGATGTAAATAGCAGTTATGCTATAGTTTGATGTTAAAACTTTGAGTTGAATTAAATATATTAAGTTGTTTGAGATGATGTGATAAATGAGTATGTTAAATTGTTGAGTAATGCCTTAATTATTTAGAGAAATAAATAAAGTTCTAATAAGCGTGTATTTAACAGAAAATACCGCCAAAGAGAAGAGAACAACATCAACTGGCTTAGGAAGAGTCAACCAATAATAACAATAACGCCAACGCTAATCCTGTTCAGCAGTTGGTGAACTTATTAACGGGAGCAATGAACAATCAACCTCAAGCTCCACCAAACACAACGTTTAAAGACTTCAAGGCGGTGGGACCGCTAGAGTTCAAAGGTTCTAGGAACCCAATCGAGGCTCAAACGTGGGTCATGGAAATGGAGAAAGTATTCAACGTTGCTAGGGTTAGAGAAGACCAGAAGACCGCTTTCGCAACGTTTATGCTGAAGTCTGAGGTTAGCTACTGGTGGCAAGCAAATAAAGTGCGAGGAGGTGAAGGTGTAATTACGTGGAAGAGATTTAAAGAAATGTTTTTCGAAATGTACTTCCCAACTAGTTCGCAGAATCAGATGGAAATTCAATTTCTGGAACTGAAGCAGGGAAACATGAGCGTACCTGATTACGCGGCTAAATTCGATGAGTTGGCAAGGTTTACCCCGTACCAAGTACACACTGACGAAAGAAAGGCCAGAAGATTTGAACAAGGACTAAAGCCTTGGGTTTATAGTAAGGTGTCAATGTTTTAGATAAACACATTTGCCGGAGTACTGGAAAAGGCCATCCTCGCTGACGGTGGAAGCGATGCGGTGACCAAGTACAATCAAGAGCAGAAGAAGAAGAAGAAGAAGAGTGAAGGTGAAGGAAATAACAAGACTGGTGGGAGTAACACTAGGGGTAGTCATAATCAGAAGAGAAAGTGGATGGATAACTCGTCAGCTGGAAGTCAACAAGGAGGGCAGAAGAAGAAAATTGAAGCGTGCTCAAACTACGGAAAAGCTCATCTGGGAGTTTGCATGAAAGGGAAGCGAGTGTGCTACAATTATGGTCAGGAAGGCCACATAGCACTAAATTGTCCAAACCCAAAGAAGGGTGCTTGTTTTAACTGTGGTTCTAAAGATCATCTAGCAAGAGACTGCCCCAAGAAGGGTTCAGGAGGAGAAGTGCAAGGAGGTAACCGTGGAAATAGCAGTGGAAATACCTTAACCATCACCGGACCACCTGCAACAAACCGACCGACCGCCAGAACTTTCAATATGACAGTGCAGGATGCAATCAGTCTCGTGATGTGGTGTCAGGTATCATTCCGATCAATAAAATTAATGCTTATGTTTTATTTGATTCGGGTGCTACTTGTTCCTTTATATCCGAAGACTTTGCTAATAGTTTAGATTTTCTTATGGATGAGTTGGAATATCCCATGAATATAGAAATTGCGAATAGAGAGATAATTCCTGTTAAGTACGTGTTTAAGAACTGTAGGGTGGATATTAAGGGTAATATCATTAACGTAGATCTTATCCCTATTCGGCTTGGGGAATTTGACGTTATTTTGGGTATGGATGGGTTATCCAATTATAGGGCTGTAATTGACTGCCAGAAGAAGCGTATTAACCTTATGACTCCGTCAAAGGTTGTATTTTATGGTAGCAAGTCGCCTAGACAAGCAAGTTATCTGACGATGATGTAGGCCAGGAAGTTATTAAGATAAGGCTGTGTAGGATACTTAGCTTACATAGTCGATAGTCGAAAAGAGAATCCGAAGGTAGAAGAGATACCGCTTGTGAGGGACTTCGTCGATGTATTTCCAGACGATTTGCCAGGACTTCCACCAGATAGAGAGGTAGATTTCATGATCGAATTGGCGCCCGGAACCTCTCCAATATCAAAGACACCATACCGAATGGCGCCAATAGAGATAAAAGAACTGATGGTCCAACTACAAGAATTGTTGGACAAGAAGTACATTCAACCGAGCGTATCGCCGTGGGGAGCACCGGTGTTATTCATGAAAAAGAAGGACAGATCGATGCGGCTCTGTCTTAACTACAGAGAACTGAATAAGGTCACGATTAAGAATAGATATCCATTACCAAGAATCGATGATCTGTTTGATCAATTAAAAGGAGCAAGATACTTTTCCAATATAGATTTGAGGAGTGGTTATCACCAACTGAAGGTGAGGCCAGAGGATGTACCGAAGACAGCATTCAGAACGCGATACGGTCACTATGAATTTTTAGCAATGTCGTTTGGTCTAACGAATGCTCCTACAGCATTTATGGGACTAATGAATGGTGTGTTCAAACCGTTTTTGGACAAATTCGTGGTGGTATTTATAGACGACATTCTGGTATATTCCAAAACCAAAGAAGAACACGAAGAACATTTGAGATTAACATTGGAAGTATTGAGAAGGAAGAAGTTGTACGCTAAATTTTCCAAATGCGAATTCTAGATCGAGCGAGTACAATTTCTTGGTCACGTGATCGATAAAAATAGAATTTCGGTAGATCCATCTAAAGTCGAAGCCGTGATTAACTGGGATCAGCCGAGAACGCCGTCAGAAGTAAGAAGTTTTCTTGGATTGGCGGGATATTATAGAAGATTCATTTAAGATTTTTCCAAGATCGCAACTCCGTTAACGAATTTAACTCGAAAAGCTGTGAAATTTGTTTGGATGGATAAGTGTGAGGAAAGTTTTCAAGAATTGAAGAAGAGATTGAGTACGGCACCTGTGTTATTCCTTCCGGATGATACAGGAAATTTTGTTGTCTTTAGTGATGCGTCACATAAAGGACTTGGCTGTGTGCTGATGCAAAACGGCAAAGTCATTGCGTATGCATCACGACAGTTAAAGGACTACGAGAAGGGGTATCCGACCCATGATTTGGAGTTAGTTGCAGTTGTATTTGCTTTGAAAATTTGGAGGCACTATCTCTACGGGGAGAAGTGTAAAATATATACAGACCACAAGAGTCTGAAATATATTTTCACACAGAAGGACTTAAGTATGCGTCAAAGAAGATGGTTGGAATTAATCAAGGATTACGACTGTGAGATTTTATACCATCCGGGTAAGGCGAATGTAGTTGCCGACGCCTTAAGTAGAAAGGGTCGTGAGAAATTTATGATGTTAACTGCTCAGGAGGAGCTAATTGTGGAAATGGAGAAATTGATGATGTTATTTGATTATGCATGTTGATATGAAGAGACCAAGCCTTAAACAAACGGATTCGGTGTTATAACGAATCCGTAGTATTAAATTATATGATTTTGTTCATTAACTTCAAGAACATCAAGAACAGTCCCATTTTACATGATTTAAATCTGTTATTAAGTGTTTAGATGGGTTAAAATCACACTATAGAGGTTGGGTAATGATTATATGTGAATATTAACATGTGTGTATGTTAAATTAGTGACTTTAATGACCATGAAATGTGTAATTCACCGAACTCTGTGTTCTTCGCGAACTGGGAAATAGAATCTGGGGTCTCGCGCCGCGGCGCCAACTCCAGAACTGAAGTCCCGCGCCGCAGCGCCACCGCGCCACAGCGCCAAGACTCGAGCCGCAGCGCCACCGTGCCACAGCGCCAAGTGTCAGGCCGTAGCGCCACGGCGCCGCAGCGCCAAGAGCCAGTACAAACGTAGCGCCGCAGCTCCACTCCCCAAAAAATTCAAAAATGAGATATTAAAAATGTTTAAGCCTAACAATGTGTTAGTGAATTAATGTAATGAACATGTAAACATGTTAGAGGTATAATGTGATGATAAAAATAGTTGTTTAAACATGTAAATAACATAATTACATGTGATTTAAATTATTGAATACATAATTAGATTATTATTCATGAAGTGCAAATTATGTGATAATGAGATAAATTGACTAAGTATCGTCGATAATTAAAGTAGACAACGAGAATGAGTTTATGTCGATTTGTTAAATTATAATTAACTGGTATTGTGTATATGAATGGTATGTAGGATTTAATTCAAAGAACGTGCTTAGTTAAAGTGTAATCTACGCACGAGGCAAGTTTCCTAAACTTAAACTCTTAAATTTGAGCAAGTTTCCTAACCCTACTTGTCATTATTGTTCAAGTTTATTATTTATCTTGAATAAGTTATCGTTACTATTATTCAAGTTCAAATGTTATATTAAAGATTGATTATCTTTTCAAAGTATGATTTAGTTATATAATAATTGTTCTATTGTATACTTCTTGAGATTATTATTCAAATTGAATATCATTATTGTTGAACCTTATTAGACTAGTGAAACCTTAATGATTCAACTAGTCCATAGTTGATGAGCATTCTAAATTTTAGAACCCTTGATGAATTATCCAAACCAAACTTCCTTTGGTGCGGACTCGAATGTCAAACTGAGATGAACAACCCTGTATAGGGGATTATTTACGCTTTAGCGTTAAGATATTGTGCACAGTATGGTACTAAGGGCTGATCCCCCTAAGTACGAGAAGAAGGTCCATAATCTTATGACTGTTAAAGGTTTCAAGTATAACCCTTGTTAACCTACGACATAGTTCAAGGTCGTATGACCCTCAGAATTCTTTTGATTCTTGTTATTCACTCTTGATTCAAAAGTTAAGCTTTTATTCAGATGTCTTTGCTTATTCACATGTTATTATACTGTTGTTTCATTATTATACTTGTGGGCAATAATGCTCACTCTTGCTTAATAATAACATTGCAGTTAAGAACGAAAGAGCTGACGAACCTTCCACTAGTAAAGGCAAGGGCAAGGTTAACAAGTGATGAAGACTTGTTATTTTTATTAGATGATGTATTTATGTTTAAGACTTGAGTTAATGTTGTTGTTAAGACTTATTCATTTATGTTTCCGCACAGATGTTTAAGGTTAGTTTAACCTGGAATTTTATTTTATGATTCAGATGTTGTAACCCTTAAGGGGAAGATCTTATTTCTATCTATTGCATGGTTTGCATTTATTATGGGTAGATAGATAGATGATATTTGTACAGTGAACACGACATCCCGTGGAATCGAAGTACCCGAATTTGGGGGTGTCACAGTTTCTAATTTGTTGGAGTTGATCTTATGCAATATCCTGTCAAAATTCTGGTTATTTACCATAATTGAACTTAGCTTCATTTTGGGGTTGATATTATAATAAAGATGGACATGAAAGCCTTTTTTTTCTTTTTTCTGGGTTATAAGAATGTACATCAAGTGTCATATGCAACTTACTAAAATTCTAATATTAAGGAGATAGCTTGTCTATTTAAGAAATGAGGTACTCACTTGTATATACGAGTGGATGGATTGTATATAGGGCTTTTACTTGTAGCTTTAATGACTTTTGCTTGTATATTTTGGAACGAAAGTATGAAACTAAAAGTCATTTTGCATTTATACATTTGAACGAGTATGAAACAAGAGATAATCATTTTTTCTCTATTACAAATGACTGTTGTTTTTATTTTCATGGAGAATTATGGAATATAAGCAAGGAACATGAAACATCTTAAATCAAATGATTTATAATTTGAAATGATTTTGTTAATAAAACCTTCAATTTCCCTTCTAAATTGATGAATGTGATTATCAGTTGCATTCACAGCTATCTCAAATTGAGAAGAGCAGTCAATCAACAAAATGTTGGAATTAGAAAGGCTGTTATCGCATCATCCATTATTTAAAAGATTTTACCTCTTTGAGGGTTGTTTCCATGTTTTGTTCTTGAGACTGTTTTCTTGTCATGAGGTAAAACATTGGTGGTTCAAACGGCTGAAAGGAGAAGCCACTAGCTGGCAACTTAAACGGCCCACCTCTATTCTCTATTCTCTATTTTGACTAATTGCAATACAATTACAAGTGTTTCAATTTGGTTGACAACTTAGGTAGTCATAATTTATTTGAAATTGCAGTTTTAGATTTTGTATAAACTTTTTTCTACTCTTAGTAGTTGCTGCTTAGGTTTATAAAGATGGCCATGTCACTAGTGATTGATCAGTTGGAATAAGATTGTAGTTGATATGTTTAGAGAATTTGTTTAGTATTTTATTTAATGAAATTGTGGATGATTGTTATGATATGATATTGAATCAATGTATCTTTTTATTAAAGTCTTTTTTATTAATCTTTACATTTGATTGTAACTTATAAGCCATTATCAGCCCAACACCTTCATAATTTGTTTTAACTTAATTTTTGACTTATAAGTCAAATTGATGACGAACGCTTTTACTTATAAGTCACAACTTAAAATAACTTATAAGTGAACTTATATTTTAACTTTAAGTCGTTTTAAAATAAGTCATTGCCGAACGGGCTCTAAGAGAGCTGAAAGGAAAAAAGATTAGCCATGTGATGAGCACATGTATATGCTAAAAGCAATTATTCTTACACTTCAACTTCCCCATCCCATAACTGAAACTCCATTCTCTCCCCTATCTACCCACGTTTTGGAAACTAAAGCACCATTACCCCACTTAATTAAACTACCCACTATTTCAATCCACTACTCCACTTCACAACTCTATACATCATCCCATCTCTATAAAACCACCCCTCACCAAACCAATCCTTCATTCCACACACTAATAACCTCAATTTACACTACTCAGAAGTTCAAGGTTAGGGTGTGAGCGAATTTTTTCAGCCAATTTAGAGATACACTGAGAGTGAATAAGTTGTCTTCTAATTCCTCACTTTCTATCACCACAATTGGAGTCACATTACAAACTTTAGGGGGATTGCACGGATTGCACGCTAAGTGTTCGTCAGATTACTTAAGAGAAGTTTGGGGGAAAATTTTGTGAAAGTTATCAACTCCAATTCAATGGCATCTAAATCGGTATCAAAGAGGCAACGTGGAGAAAGTTCTAGGACCACACCACCAACACGAACCTTTGACCAGCGAAAATTCATAAGTGTCGCCGCCACCGACCGTTACGACAATATGGTGACAAAAGCACTCACACCGGAGTGGGGGTTGGCACCGGACCATGTCGACAGTGAAATGATGTAATAAATATATCAGAAGGGTTCGAATAAATTCATGGAAGAGCCCGAGGCCACAGTTGTGAGTGTGGTCAAAGAATTCTATGCTAACGTCGAAGATAAGGCCCCCTTCAATGGTTTTGTGCGGGGTAGGTTAGTTCCTTCCAGTGCCGACGCCATTAACACATACTATCAGTTACGAGTGCCTAGACATTACCAGTATGCTCATTTACGTGACAATGATCCTGATGTTGAGGCTATTCTAAAGGAAATGACAAAGCCAGGTACCACATGGATCAAAGGTCGAAAAGGAGGCACTATTTTTCACAGTAAGGATCTCAGCAGGTATGGAAAGATATGGTACGCATTCTTGTGTGCCAACCTATTTCCATCCACACACACACGTCAGATGTGACCAAAGAGAAGGCATTACTTTTATATGCGATTGTGCAAGATTTCATCATCGACATAGGGGATATAATCAGCTTTTCAATTCGACGATGCTTACGAGGACATTTCTCGGGCGGCTTGCCACACCCGTCACTAATTTGTGGGTTGTGTAGGTAAGAGGGAGTTAGATGGTTCGATGATCAGACAACCCAGTTGTTGCTTCAGACACTAGATTCCAGAATGATTGCGCGATATGCAGTGTGGCCCGGAGGCGAGCCACATCCTAGAGGAGTCAGCTTTGTATTTCCTTTAGCCTCGGAAGATGAGGCTGACACTGAAGACACCTCAGATGACGACAATTTTTAGGGGGGACGCGACAATGGGAGAGCAAGGAACAGAGGCGACACCATAACCTGAAGCTATATCTAGTCCTCAGTTCCTTAACCTTCAACGCCAAATGGATGAGCACAACAAGGAGGCACACAAAGAGATGTAGAGACTCGCAGCGAGGCAGGATCATATATTTGAAGCCATGAATCTATCTTTTGCCTCATTGAATGTGACGCTCCAGAGCTTCAATCCCAATGCACAATACCCATACCAGCAGCCATCCCCAATGCCAAGGTTCCCACCCAGTGACTCCGATGAAGAACAACCACCACCACCCCAGGCTTAGGCGATTACAGGGAAGTCTTCACATATTTATTGCTTTATCTATACAATGAGGACATTGTAATTTTCAAGTTTGAGGGATTTAGTTAATTTTCATGTTTGCATTTTCATGTTTGCATAGTTGCATAGTAGCTTAGGTTTGCGTATGTTATTTCATGTTTAATTTTAGGATTATTAAATATTTGCATTCATGTAGTCATGTAGTTGCATAATAGCTTAGGATTGTAAATAATTTTATTTAGTTTGTAATCATGTTATATTTACCATATATATATATAAAAAATCATTTAGTTAAGCATTGTGTTATATTGCATATGTCCAGCAGTTTGATGTAGTTCATTTTATTTTGGCTAATGATGAGGGTGTGATTAAGTAGACAAATACAGTACCCAATATTGGAACTATGATGTAATTTTGAGTTATGAATTAAATCTTTTGCAAGTTTGACGCTGGTATAAAAAGGTTTGCACGTAAATAGCACTTATGTGGATTGATTAGTTCAAATTGGTACATAAGGATTTTCTAAAGGAATATGCTAGTTTAAATGAAAGAATGACAAGGATAGGCAGTGAAGACGATGAATTAGGCAGGAACCTAAGTTTGGGGGAAAAGTGGGGTATATAAGCTTCATAAAGAAAAAAAATGTTCTATTTGAGTCTTGTGGTGGGTTGAGAAGAAATGTGAAACATAATCCCCATAAACACAGGCGTAAGATGGAGTATAAAACGCACTCACTAACCATCTATCTAAAAAAAGGGGGAAAAAGAGCAAAGAGCCCCCGTGAATGAAAAAGAAAGCATGAGTACCCTATTCGGACCCATAATCTTGGTGAATGTTTGATTTTAATTGAATTTCGCCTGTTTTTGAAAATTTTTGAGTTTACACTGCATGATGCCTTCTAAGAGATTTGTTATGTATTAAATTTGCAATTACATCAGTTAGCATGAATGTTGAGCACACACACACTATACCAGTGATAACGGTTTAAGATTCAAGGATCGATAAGGAGTTATTAATTGGTTTTGATATGAAGTGATTGTAGTGTTTGCTTGATTTCTCTGAGGTCTGAACAATAATTTTGATTCTATGATACTGCTGGATTCATAGGCATATAGATTAGAAGCATTACTTATCATTGCATTGCATTGTATAGTATATTAGTTTTGTTTTGTGCTCGAGGACTAGCACGAATTAAGTTTGGGGGATTTTGATAAGTGGGTTTTATACCCACGAATCGGATCCTAATTCGAGCTTAATTAGTGTTAATTCCTTATTTTTATGTTTGTTTTTACTTCTTTAGTGTTATTTTGTGTGTAGATTTGGTGGTGTTGCAATTGATCAAAAAGGATGGATTTAAGGTGCATTGTGGCAAGCAAAGGAGCAAAACAAGTTCAATTATAGGAGCTATGCCCGCCGGGGCGGGCATTTTTAAGCTTAACACTCCCGCCGGGGCAGGGGGTTCAAAGTCAGAAGTCAGTATACATGCCCGCCGAGGCGGGCTATTTTCAAAGTAATACCCCATCCGGGGCGGAGGGTACGGGAAAAGCAGTTGTCTAATTAGTTTTTATTGCTGCAAACTTAAGAGATTAAGTGTTTGGGATGTCTTAGGACTCATAATGGCATGGATTTGCAGTCGGAATGCATGTCTTAGCTAGTTATATTACATCTAATAACAAGATTTGAGGAGACATGACACAAGGTAATTAACATTGATTGAAGACAAATTTTACAGAAAAAGCATTGGAGTGAAGATTTTGAAGAGGATTTTCATATCAATTACAGATTGGACTAAAGAGAAGGGTGTTCTGAATTATTTCTTCTTCTTTAGTTCATTATTTGTAATTAGAAGGATGTTATCTTTAATTAACTCAGTTTTTATTTCATTGATGATGACTTAATTTATTGTTTAGGCTTATAACGGATCTTTAAGTGGAACGATGATTATGTAGCTTTGATTTTCAGTTTAATAAGCTATTATTCAGTTTATCTATATTAATTTATGCTTGAATTTATGAGTTGCCTTATCAACAATTCTTTATGGACTTATATGGATTCGAGAGAGGAAGTACGAGTCTAGACTTAGTTAATATAGCATGTGTTCTTGAATTCTGTGAATGAATGGAATCTTTATGAATGTTAGGGTAGAGATATGTTTAACATCGCATGTAATCGAATAGAGAACTTGATCTTAACCCTTCTTTGATTGTAATTCACATAGAGATATAGTGAGTTAGTTAATTCAGGTGTTTAACTTATTTTTATCTAAATTGTGGATTTGATTTAATATGGTGTTAATGCATCGAGAGGTGGCTAATTCTACTTTCGTGTTCTTGATTAATAAACTAGGATAGTGAATTAAACTGGAATAAAGGTTAATAATTAGAGTGAATCTTAGGGTGAAGTTGTAAGCCTAATTCTCTAATATTTATTGAAATTTCAGTTTTTAAGAGTTTTGATTGTTTTGTGATCTTGGTATTTTTCATAATATTAGTTTTTTATAAATTTAAATCATTAAATTGGATAGTTTAATAAAATTGGGACTAATAGGAAGCTGGTAATTGTGAGGATTAAATTCCTACTAATTTTTCTATGGAAACGATACTCTACTTACTATTATATTACTTGTTGACCACGTATACTTGCGTGTTGTGTATAATTAAAAATTAACCAACAACATTATCCTGTGTATTGATCGTTGGTGACTCAACGGTTTCATGTGCTTCGTTGCTTATCTCAACAATTTCTGTTATGATTAATTCACATAGATATGTGTAGGATTGCATCTAGCTTGGACGTTCTGTTCTGTTCTATTCCCTTTTGGGTGGATCTGGAGAGGATATGTTTGTGCATACCTCGACAGAGGTGCATAGGCACCTATGTGTTCTTAGTCAACAAATTGTCGTGACCATTAAGACTAAAGAGAGAAGGGTAGCTAGTTTGATGAAACATAGCACGCCAGGTGTTCGACAGAATGCCTGTGTGGGGTGAAGTTGTGACCTTAGCTTGTAATTCCTTTGATTACCATTCGTTATCCATTTACTTGCTTTGTTAATTAGTTTTAACCAGATTAATCACACTTCCATTTACTACCGTTCGAATAAGACTTTAGCGATACATAGTCGGTACTTTGTAAATATTAGTCATAGTTCCTCGTGGGTACGACACACTTCTTATCACTGTATTACTTGTTAGACCGCGTATTACTTCTTATTACTTGTTAGACCAACAAGTTTTATACCCGTGAATCGGATACTTTATGACTTAAATAGTTGCCTGTTCTCATAGATTTTATATGGTTTTATATAATTATAGTGTTATTATGCTTAATCGATGAATTTGCAGAACTTTATAGGTGTTTTCTAGCATTCAGGGGCAAAACGATCATTTTCCATACACTAGCGCCGCAATGCCAATTCCCAGTGTTAGTCTCGCGCCACGGCGCCACCCCCTGGTCCTTGCTGGCGTCACCCTCGCGCCGCAGCGCCACTGTTCCCTCTTGGACTCGCGCTGCAGCGCGACCTCTAGTCTCTTTGATTAATGACATGGTGCTGCAGCACCACCAATAGGCTTATTGTCTGTGCCGCGGCGCCACCTCTAGTGTCCAGGTAGAGAAGCCCTTGGTTTGACCTAGCTTGATGAAAGAAATGATATATAACACAGGGAAGGCACTGCAAAACATATCAGACACCATATATCATATAGATTAGTATAGCTTAGCTTAATTTTTCTCTGTAATTTCTCTTCCCTTCTCTTAGTCTCATCTCTGTAAATATAGATTAGGTAGATTAGGGAGAAGTCTGGCATTTCTTTGGAGCATCAAGAGCAGTGACCTACACGGACTGGAAAGCTTGAGAGGAGAAAAATGCTTAGAGATTGAAGGGCTTTAACAGAGTTTATTCTTATCCATTTATTTCCTTTAATTTTGTAATCTATAAATGTTGTCTTTATTGCTACTTGTATTTTGTTCAATAGCTATGAACTGAATATTGGCTCTAAGGTTATAATGGAACCCTTTGTTATTTAAATTGACTGTCTTATCTCTTTGGTTGGCACCATATGATTTGGTTTAATATATTTGTGCTTAATGATTCTCGCTAAGACATTAGTGATGATTTTGGTAATCTGCATGATATCGACAGAAGGAATGTAGATTTACACCTAAATATATTGGCATATGATTGTGAGTTTTGACTGCATAAGTTGTGCGTAGAATAGATATATATATATATGTGCGCCACATGTGACCTAACAGAGAACTTATGCTTAAATCCTTGTTATGATTAATTCGCATAGACATGTGTAGGATTGCATCTAGCTTAGACGTTCTTTTCTGTTATGTTCCCTTTTGGGTGGATCTGGAGAGGATATGTTTGTGCATACCTCGACAGAGGTGAATAGGAATCTATGTGTTCTCGGTCGACAAATTGTCATGACCATTAAGACTAAAGAGAGAAGGGTAGCTAGTTTGATGAAACATAGCACGCCAGGTGTTCGACAGAATGCCTGTGTGGGGTGAAGTTGTGACCTTAGCTTGTAATTCCTTATATTACCATTCTTTATCCATTTACTTGCTTTGTTAATTAGGTTTAACTAGATTAATCACACTTCCATTTACTGTCGTTCGAATAAGGCTTTAGCGATACAGAGTCGGTACTTGGTAAATATTAGTTATAGTTCCTCGTGGGTACGACACACTTCTTATCATTATATTACTTGTTAGACCGCGTATACTTGCGTGTGTTTAGTGATCGGTTTAGCAATGAGGGTATTGCTCACTTTAAGTGAGAGAACTTCAGGAAAGCCCTCTTGTATACGATTGCTCTTTGTTTAGCAATGAGGGCATTGCTCACTTTAAGTTTGAGGGTGTTTTTGGCTATTATCTATTTATTTATGTCTACTGCCATGTTAGGTTGCATATTTAATACATTGTTATGTTTTTAGTATCAATATTGTGGTGCAGTCATTTTGAACTGCGGGATTATGTTTGGATTTTTATTATTATGGATGCCATGAACAATTTTTGGTTTTATTTATTAATGCTTTGATTATTATTAGCATGTTTGTGGTTTTTAGCCATCTTTTTGGGGCTTATACAGATTTAGATGTTTTTGCCATGTCAATGGCATTTTTAACCTATTTTGAGCTGCTATTTAGCAAGGGTGTTATAGTTATCATTAATTTTTTATTGTGGCTAATGATAAGTGTCAAGTATTTATGTCTATCTCTTAGAGTCGTGTCAAGCATGTATGAGCTAGAGGTTGTTCAATCGATAAGTTTAGACTGTTATTAATCCGTCCTTCTTAGCAAGCATCGACCAACTGTGTTAACTAGTTATTTTTCAAATTTAGTTCGCGTGTTTATTGCTTTGAGAGTTTATTCACTCTTATAAACTTTCATTTTTACAAGGTAATAAAAGACTTAGATGTTTATACAATTTTGGATCTTAGATTCTGGCATGTTGACATATAAAAAAAATGAATGAAATGAAAATAAAAATAGAAAAGAAGAGTTTATATCGAAAGTTTTACGGTGGGTCGAGATGGAGTGTAAAACGCACTCATCCATAAACGCAGGACCGATATCGAGATGGAGCATAAAATGCACTCGCTAAATAATCTTTGTTTTTGTTGTAAAGTCTCAGTTGGCTTATGTTGATTATGTGGCCTTTACTGTTCGAGTTATTAGATTCATAGGGGTGTTCTACACCTAGTGCCCTAAAGTCGTCTGGCTTGAGAGTCACTGATCAAAAGCTCTTTCATGGGTAGTTCTGAATAGCCTAAGGTAATTAAGGACTGTCCGAGTCAGATTTTTGTGACGCCCCCAAAATTAGGTATACATCACCCATCTTGGGTCGTCAGATACAAAGTACAGAATATAAATACAACTTACTAATACAACTGTCGTGTACAATACGACAAAACATAAACTGTGAGTTTGAATACAAATATTATCTTCTAGAGAGTATTCATACTCAAAAGGAGTCCCCATTACATTTATTAACACACTATTACATAGAATAGTGAGGACTACTAACTAATACTATCATTCGAACCATCACTCCGTTCCCTGACTTGCCCCAGCTACGTTCTCATTTCCTGAAGAGAACAGTGAAAGAAAGGGTGAGCTCAACTAGCCCAGTAAGAAATATTATGACTAAGATAATGCAGAATAAATTATCATTAGCCTTCAACAATGTTAAACTGATAAAATATAATAGACATCAAGTTTAACTGCAGCGGAACAAGCAATCCATTCAAAGAGTCAAGTAGAAAATAAACTCTACTATCATTTATGATTTAAAAGGTCTTTCAACATTGTTGTCGCTCGGACTCAGCTTAATAAAATAATCCACATCATCGAATCACCCCTGCACTACGGCCAAGGATATTCGTATATTCATTAATGGTCATGATCATGCCAACAACTGTCCATCAATGCACTACGGGCCAATGAGGACTTTTACCACATCATTTGTAATATTACGGTCATGATTATACCGAATAATCCCTAGTCATAATCATACCAAGTCCATCTATGCACTACAGGCCACAGATGACTTTCAACATTTTATAAACATGAGGATGATGACAATGATATAAGAATTCAATAAAACAAGTTCAAGAATTAATTTATCCAAGAATTAACAACGTCCAAATTGTCAACATGATACTGCTTTGTGGAGTAAAATTCAAGAATATTTAGAAGAATATTTTCATGAAAAGATATTGGATGAACCGCAATTATCAAGGATATTCTACTAATTTCATGGAGTATAGAAGTCAAAACTTAACCAACTGAGTATAATAAAGAATGGAATAACAAAAGAAATCACCCAGCATGCGATAGACCGCACAGACATGTTATTCCAACAAAATAATAAATAATGGAACTAGGTCCGGCATAAACGCACAGACTGGATATTCCGACAGAATAATAAATAATGGAACCAGGTCCGGTGTAAAACACACAGACATGAAGTTCCAACAGAATAATAACAATACGGAACCAGGTCCGGTGTAAAACACACAGACAGGATGTTCCAACAGAATAATAATAAAAACGGAACCAGGTCCGGTGTAAAACACACAGACAGGATGTTCCAACAGAATAATAGAAGAATGTCACCAAGTATAGGGTAAACCGCGTATACAGGTTATTCTAACAGAATAATAATAAATAGAATAACAATAGTTCTCTTCATGAATAAGAAAGAATAACACCCCTTATCATTTTAAAGAAGAGCTGAAATAAGGAAGTAGTTAAGTTGCAGAATACTCTTCTTCTCTCTCTCTATAGTTTCTCTCTAGAGTTCAATGAATTCGTAAGAAATAATGAAGGAATGAGCTGCTATTTATAGAAAAATAGAATGCATAGTAACTAATCCACGAGCGGTCCATATTGATTACTTTAATCTGACGGTCCATATTTAAAGAAAAATCTTTTAAATAAAATATAATATATTCTATTTATAGAATAACTTTAATAAAGTATTCTGTTTTATATAAAAAGATGTTTCTGTTTTATTACGTTAATAATACGAATAAAACAAAACGTCATTATCGCTAAATAATTCATATTATTAACTGACAATAATTGAATCAAACTGAGTGACTTCTCACATAAGCATTAATAATCAATACCGTGTGCTACTATGCAACCACACGTATTACTGTACTTTTACTACCGAGTAGTTCAACAGTAACAATGGTAAAACTTCCGCCGTTATTTTTAATAAAATATTTTTGTCGTTTTCTCAATCCGACAATAATTCCGTTGTGGGGCCCACCAATGATTGTGCCGTTGTACGAATATTCCCTGTTAAAACGAATATTCCCCGACCAATCGAATATTATATAACAACTTGCGTACTTTGCAAAATTTATAAATATTACCCACAACTATAATATTATATCAAATTAACTCCATAATATTCAAAAATGATATTTATAGAAAATTCATCTTTATTTATAAAAGTTGGGGTCTTACAACCTCCCCTTCTTATGAAATTTTTCCCTCGAAATTAGGGTATGTACCTGGTATGTCGAAGAGGTAAGGATACCTTGATTTCATTTCAGATTCTAACTCCCAAGTCATTTCCTCAACATCGTGGTTTCTCCACAAAACTTTGACTTGAGGTATAACCTTGGAGCGTAGAATATATTCCTTCTTATCCAAGATTTGAACAGGAACTTCTTCATACGTCAAATCCTCTGCTATTTCGTCCAGTTCTAACTCAATAATGTGGTTCGGGTCTTCCGCATATTTGCGTAACATGGATATGTGAAAAACGTTATGAACACGAGACATACTTGGCGGTAAAGCGAGTCTATAAGCCACAGTTCCTACTCGATCAAGGATTAAAAATGGACCGATGAATCGAGGATTGAGCTTTCCTCTCTTTCCAAATCTCGTAACTCCTTTCCATAGAGTAACACGTAAGAACACATGATCTCCTACATCAAATTCCACGTCCTTTCGATGAAGATCAGCATAACTCTTTTGTCGATCTTGTGAGGTTTTTATACGTTGTCGGATCGTTTGAATCTTTTTTGTAGTCATACGTACTAACTTCGGTCCCAACAACGTTGCTTCACCCACCTCAGCCCAGCATACTGGAGAACGACATTTTCTTCCATACAATGCTTCGAATGGAGCCATGCCAATACTTGCTTGATAACTGTTGTTGTAGGAAAACTCCACCAATGGTAAGAACTTGTCCCAACTTCCGTTGAAGTCAAAGACACAGAGTCTTAATAGATTTTCAAGAGTTTGAATAGTCCTCTCTGATTGTCCGTCCGTCTGAGGATGATATGCTGAACTAAATCGTAACTCCGTGCCCATAGCTTTTTATAAACTAGCCCAAAATCGTGAAGTGAATCTTGGGTCTCGGTCAGAAACTATGGATACTGGCATACCATGCAGTCTTACAATCTCGTTTATGTACATACGAGCAAGACGTTCAAGTGTATAAGTTTCTCGTATCGGTAAGAAATGAGCAGACTTGGTCAATCTATCAACAATGACCCAAATCGCATCAATACCTTGAGAAACCCTAGGAAGACCGGTAACGAAATCCATGGTAATGTGCTCCCACTTTCATTCTGGAATTTTAAGTGGTTGCAATGGACCTTTTGGTACTTGATGCTCCGCTTTGACTCGTTGACAAGTTAGACACCTTGAGATAAACAATGCTATCTCTCTCTTCATATTGCTCTACCAAAATGTATGGCAAAGATCATGATACATTTTGGTACTTCCAGGATGGATTGCAAACGGTGTGTTGTGCGCCTCCATCATGATTTTATACTTTAAATCAGGGTTGTTAGGAACACAAAGTCTGGAGTTGACTCGAAGTATTCCTTCTTCATCGATTCTTGCTTCCGGCATAGCACCTTCTTGCACTTTCTTCCTCATACGCATCAGCTCCAGGTCTGTAGCTTGAGCAGCTTTAACTTTATCGATTAAAGTCGGTTCTACTCGTATATTCGCCATCATCACATGGGTCCCTGGAGTCTTTAACTCTATCTCCATCCTTTGCAAGTCACACAAAATGGGCCTTTGTGTTGACAATATCGCACTCGTACTTGCATATGATCTTCAACTCAATGCGTCAGCTACCACGTTCGCTTTTCCAGGATGGTATTGAATGGTATGATCATAATCTTTCAACAGTTCAAGCCAACGTCGTTGTCGCATGTTGAGTTCCTTTTGAGTGAAGAAATATTTAAGGCTTTTATGATCCGTAAAGATCTCCACCTTCTCCCCATACAAGTAATGCCTCTAAATTTTAAGTGCAAAGACAACAGCTGCCAACTCTAGATCATGAGTAGGATAATTCCTCTCATATTCCTTGAGATGTCTTGATGCATAGGCTATGACTTTTCCATGTTGCATGAGAACGCATCCCAACCCTTTGCTCGAAGCATCACTGTAGCTGACAAATCCCTCCGAGCCAGATGGTATTGTTAGAACAGGTGCTGAAATGAGTCTCCTCTTGAGTTCGTGAAAACTCTTCTCACATTCTTTGCTCCAACCGAACTTTGTATCTTTCCGAGTCAGCTGAGTTAATGGAGTAGCGATTCGAGAAAATCCTTCCACGAATCTCCGATAATAACCAGCTAAACCAATAAAGTTACGTACTTCGATCACTGATTTAGGTTGCTCCCAGCTTTGAATAGCTTCAATCTTTGTCGGGTCAACCGATATTCCACGACTTGATACTACGTGCCCAAGGAATGCTACCTCCTCCAGCCAGAACTCGCATTTCTTCAACTTGGCATAAAGCTTGTATTCACGAAGCTTTTGGAGTACCAGCCTCAAGTGTTGCTCATGATCTTCACGACTTTTGGAATAAATAAGGATGTCATCAATAAAGACGACTACAAAGTGATCCAAATATTTCTTGAATACCCGGTTCATCATATCCATGAAGGCAGCAGGAGCATTAGGCAATCCAAAGGACATGACTAGGAATTCGTAATGCCCGTACCGAGTTCTAAAAGCCGTCTTTGGAATATCCTCAGTTCTAACCTTCAGCTGATGATATCCAGAACGAAAATCGATCTTTGAAAAGAATTGTGCTCCTTGCAACTGGTCAAACAGGTCATCAATACGTAGCAATAGGTACCTGTTTTTGATGGTGACATGATTCAACTCCCGATAATTAATACAAAGTCGCATACTTCCATCTTTCTTCTTCACGAATAGAACAGGAGCACCCCAAGGAGAAGTACTAGGACGAATAAAGCCAATGTCTAACAATTCCTGTAGTTGGATCTTTAACTCCTGAAGTTCAATAGGAGTCATTCGATATGGGGCTTTGGAAATGGGTTTTGTACCGGGTTCAAGGTCGATATAAAATTCAATTTCACGCTCTGGGGGTAGGCCAGGAAGTTCTTCAGGGAATACGTCAGGGAATTTATTAACAATAGAAATATCATTCAAAACTGTCGTATTTTTATTTAGATCCGTGACATGAGCTAAGAAAGCTTGACATCCGTTTTTTAATAAACGAATAGCTTTATGGCTTGAGATGACAGCGATTGATTTTAATGGTTTGGTTGCTTGAATTCGCATAATAGGTCGATTAGGAATATGAAAGCTAACAACCTTACGAAAATAATCAATTTTTGCATGATGACTAGTTAACCAATCAATCCCTAGAATCACGTCAAATGCAAGTATTTTTAATGAAATAAGATCGACAGGTAATGTGTGGGTACCAACTTGAACCAAACAAGACTTATAAATCGTGGATGTAATGAAGGTTTCTCCCAATGGAGTTTCAACAGATAAGTCAAAGTCTAATTTCTCCGGAATCAAATTTAATCGATGAGCGCAAGTAGGAGAAATAAAAGAATGGGTAGAACCGGTATCAAATAAAGTATAGACTTCGTTAGAGTTTATGATAAGATTACCCATGATGACCTCATTCGGGCTCCTTGCTTTCTGGGAGGTCACAACAAACGCTCTCCCTTGCACTACCGGTTTTGACTTTTCTGGGACGGCCTTTGGTGTCTCCATCTTGGCTGAACTTGTTTTTAGTAAACGACAAAATCAAGCTAAATGACCTTCTCTTCCACAATTATAACATGCTTTAGACGGCATCGCGCAGTTTGGACTGATGTGCCCCTCCCCTCCGCATTTAAAACATATGATAGGTGGTCGTTCTCCTTCCTTAACAACGGGTGCTGGTGCTGACGTCTTTCCATCATTGTTGAATCTCCTCTTTTTGAAATGACCATTCTTATTGTTTTGGCCCTGATTACCACCGAAGTGGTTACCATTTCTGGCATGTTGATTCCCTCCACGCTTGTTGTCACCGCTTCGATGACTGCTCTCACTGGTATTATCATTTTGTCGACTGCTCTCTTTTGGTTACGTTGACTCGTTATTGCGCTCCACTAACTGAGCCCTATTCACAACATCTGAATACAAACACAGTTTATGAGAAATAAGATGTTGACGTATCTCAGGTTTCAAACCTCGCAAAAACATTCGCGTCATTCGCTCTTCATTATCCATCAAGTGGGACGCAAACCGGGACAACTCAGCAAATTTAGCCTCATACTGCGACACGGTCATATTATTCTGCTCTAATTTGATGAACTCCACCTCCTTCATGTGACGAACACTTTCAGGAAAGTATTTATCATTGAACAGCTCTTGGAACTTCTCCCAAGACATCTTCAGTGCGGCAGGTTGAGTAAGCTTAATCGATTCCCACCAGTAATCTGCCTCTCCTTGCAACATAAAGGCGGCAAAGGGAACCTTTTGCTCCTCGGAGCATCCCAATATATCAAATATCTTGGTAATCTGCTTTATCCATGTTTCCGCTATAAGTGGTTTTGGCTCTCCCTTAAACTCTGGTGGTCCCAGCTCCTTGAACTGTTTAGCGGTGACCGTCCGAGAGTTTTCAGTGTTTCCACCTATATTTTGGACAGGAGCCGCTCTCGCCTGCTGTTGCATGAACTGCATAAAGTTTCTGAACATTCCATCATTCATCATTTGGTCAGTGTTGTTGTTTGTATGAGGATTGTCACCTTCCTGATGCACATTATCCTGATTATTGATATGTGGTGAATCAACAGTCGCCTGTGCTCCATTGTTATTCTCAACATTCTCAGATGCCATTTTCAGATACTGCCACAAAATAAAAGTTAATTGATATGTCATATATTATCCTTATATTATGACCGACCAATTAAATACCATACAAATAAACTTAGGTAGGTCATACTAGCGAAAGAATTCCACGTCTCTCCCCTCCTAGTTCTATTCTCACATCTTAGCCAGGGATAATATCCCTAAGCTCTGATACCAACTGTGACGCCCCCAAAATTAGGTATACATCACCCATCTTGGGTCGTCAGATACAAAGTACATAATACAAATACAACTTACTAATACAACTGTCGTGTACAATACGACAAAACATAAACTATGAGTTTGAATACAAATATTATCTTCTAGAGAGTATTCATACTCAAAAGGAGTCCCCATTACATTTATTAACACACTATTACATAGAATAGTGAGGACTACTAACTAATACTATCATTCGAACCATCACTCCGTTCCCTGACTTGCCCCAGCTACGTTCTCATTTCCTGAAGAGAACAGTGAAAGAAAGGGTGAGCTCAACTAGCCCAGTAAGAAATATTATGACTAAGATAATGCAGAATAAATTATCATTAGCCTTCAACAATGTTAAACTGATAAAATATAATAGACATCAAGTTTAACTGCAGCGGAACAAGCAATCCATTCAAAGAGTCAAGTAAAAAATAAACTCTACTATCATTTATGATTTAAAAGGTCTTTCAACATTGTTGTCGCTCGGACTCAGCTTAATAAAATAATCCACATCATCGAATCACCCCTGCACTACGGCCAAGGATATTCGTATATTCGTTAATGGTCATGATCATGCCAACAACTGTCCATCAATGCACTACGGGCCAATGAGGACTTTTACCACATCATTTGTAATATTACGGTCATGATTATACCGAATAATCCCTAGTCATAATCATACCAAGTCCATTTATGCACTACAGGCCACAGATGACTTTCAACATTTTATAAACATGAGGATGATGACAATGATATAAGAATTCAATAAAACAAGTTCAAGAATTAATTTATCCAAGAATTAACAACGTCCAAATTGTCAACATGATACTGCTTTGTGGAGTAAAATTCAAGAATATTTAGAAGAATATTTTCATGAAAAGATATTGGATGAACCGCAATTATCAAGGATATTCTACTAATTTCATGGAGTATAGAAGTCAAAACTTAACCAACTGAGTATAATAATGAATGGAATAACAAAAGAAATCACCCAGCATGCGATAGACCGCACAGACATGTTATTCCAACAGAATAATAAATAATGGAACTAGGTCCGGCATAAACGCACAGACTGGATATTCCGACAGAATAATAAATAATGGAACCAGGTCCGGTGTAAAACACACAGACATGAAGTTCCAACAGAATAATAACAATACGGAACCAGGTCCGGTGTAAAACACACAGACAGGATGTTCCAACAGAATAATAATAAAAACGGAACCAGGTCCGGTGTAAAACACACAGACAGGATGTTCCAACAGAATAATAGAAGAATGTCACCAAGTATAGGGTAGACCGCGTATACAGGTTATTCCAACAGAATAATAATAAATGGAATAACAACAGTTCTCTTCATGAATAAGAAAGAATAACACCCCTTACCGTTTTAAAGAAGAGCTGAAATACGGAAGTAGTTAAGTAGCAGAATACTCTTCTTCTCTCTCTCTATAGTTTCTCTCTATAGTTTCTCTCTCTAGAGTTCAGTGAATTCGTAAGAAATAATGAAGGAATGAGCTGCTATTTATAGAAAAATAGAATGCATAGTAACTAATCCATGAGCGGTCCAGATTGATTACTTTAATCTGACGGTCCATATTTAAAGAAAAATCTTTTAAATAAAATATAATATATTCTATTTATAGAATAACTTTAATAAAGTATTCTGTTTTATATAAAAAGATGTTTCTGTTTTATTACGTTAACAATACGAATAAAACAAAACGTCATTATCGCTAAATAATTCATATTATTAACTGACAATAATTGAATCAAACTGAGTGACTTCTCACATAAGCATTAATAATCAATATCGTGTGCTACTATACAACCACACGTATTACTGTATTTTTACTACCGAGTAGTTCAACAGTAACAATGGTAAAACTTTCGCCGTTATTTTTAATAAAATATTTTTATCGTTTTCTCAATCCGACAATAATTCCGTTGTGGGGTCCACCAATGATTGTGCCGTTGTACGAATATTTCCTGTTAAAACGAATATTCCTCGACCAATCGAATATTATATAACAACTTGCGTACTTTGTAAAATGTATAAATATTACCCACAACTATAACATTATATCAAATTAACTCCATAATATTCAAAAATGATATTTATAGAAAATTCATCTTTATTTATAAAAGTTGGGGTCTTACAATTTTACTGTCATCGTGCTAGATTCTTTTGATATTTTCCAGCACTTGTGTCTTATTATTAATGCTTGTTGAATGTTTAAGTTGCGGAGTGTGCATTATTGGTATTAGCAATCGACTGTGCGAGCTTATTTGAGCTATGATTAGTTAGGATGGTTGGTCTCCACACACACACATAGAATGGATCGAATACAGTCTTATGCTTGAAATTAAATGAACTCTTATTCATATCAGTGTTTACCCTGTTCTCTGGGAGTAGCTATGTTTGAGCTTAGAGGCCATGATGTTACTTTACTATTTTATTTTTCTTTCGCTTGTGTTTTATTAGTATTAGTGTTGTGTTAGATAGTTTGCTCGAGGACAAGCAAAGACTTAAGTTTGGGGGTATTTGATGAGTGGGATTTATACCCGTGAATCGGATACTTTATGACTTAAATAGTTGCTTGTTCTCATAGATTTTATATGGTTTTATATGATTATAGTGTTATTGTGCTTAATCGATGAATTGTAGAGCTTTACAGGTGTTTTCTAGCATTCAGGGGCAAAACGATCATTTTCCATACACTGGCGTCGCAGCGCCAATGCCCAGTGTTAGTCTCGTGTCGCGGCGCCGCCCCCTCATCCTTCCTGACGTCACCCTCACGTCGCAGGGCCACTGTTCCCTCTTGGACTCTCGCTGCAGTGCAAACTCCAGTCTCTTTGATTAATGACATGGCACTGCAGCGCCACCCATAGGCTTATTGTTCGCGCCGCGGCGCCACCTCTGGTGTCCAGGCAGAGAAGGCCTTGGTTTGACCTAGCTCGATGAAAGAAAGGATATATAACAAAGGGGAGGCACTGCAAAACATATCAGACACCATATATCATATAGATTAGTATAGCGTAGCTTAATTTTTCTCTGTAATTTCTCTTCCCTTCTCTTAGTCTCATCTCTGTAAATATAGATTAGGTAGATTAGGGAGAAGTCTAGCATTTCTTTGGAGCATAAAGAGTAGTGAGCTACACGGACTGGAAAGCTTGAGAGTAGCAAAATGCTTAGAGATTGAAGGACTTTAACAGAGTTTATTCTTATCCATTTATTTCCTCTAATTTTATAATCTATAAATGTTGTCTTTATTGTTACTTGTATTTTGTTCAATAGCTATGAACTGAATATTGGCTCTAAGGTTAAAATAGAACCCTTTGTTATTTAAATTGACTGTCTTATCTCTTTGGTTGGTACCATATGATTTGGTTTAATATATTTGTGCTTAATGATTCTCGCTAAGACATTAGTGATGATTTTGGTAATCTGCATGATATCGACAGAAGGAATGTAGATTTACACCTAAATATATTGGCATGTGATTGTGGGTTTCGACTGCATAAGTTGTGCGTAGAATAGACATATATATATGTGCGCCACGTGTGACCTAACAGAGAACTTATGCTTAAATCCTTGTTATGATTAATTCGCATAGACATGTGTAGGATTGCATCTAGCTTGGACGTTCTTTTCTGTTCTATTCCCTTTTGGGTGGATCTAGAGAGGATATATTTGTGCATACCTCGACAGAGGTGCATAGGCACCTGTGTGTTCTCGGTCGACAAATTATCGTGACCATTAAGACTAAAGAGAGAAAGGTAGCTAGTTTGATGAAACATAGCACGCCAGGTGTTCGACAAAATGCCTGTATGGGGTGAAGTTGTGACCTTAGCTTGTAATTCCTTATATTACCATTCATTATCCATTTACTTGCTTTGTTAATTAGTTTTAACTAGATTAATCACACTTCCATTTACTGCCGTTTGAATAAGACTTTAGCGATACAGAGTCGGTACTTGGTAAATATTAGTCATAGTTCCTCATGGGTATGACACACTTCTTATCACTGTATTACTTGTTAGACCGCGTATACTTGCGCGTGTTTAGTGATCAGTTTTCTGACCAGCAACAACAAAATCATGATTTTAATCCTTTAAATTTGGTTGTTGTTGTTGTTGTTAGAAGTGTAATATGCATTCTTAGTGATGTTGTTAGTAAGTTTATAGCTTTTGGGTTTGGTGAATTTCTATTAAGTTGGAAAAATTGGGTTGCTTGAGAATGAACTGTGAAGCAGGGTATGCAACTGCAGTTTCTATCTGCGTACTGGCGCAGGCAAAAACGGTGCAGCTGCGCCTGCTAAGCTTTCTAGGCTTGAGCACCAGTGCAGCTGCACCGGTGCCAGGGTTTGGGGCAGCGCAGCTGCGCCCTACCCTAAGCAAAATAGTTTGTTTTTTTTAGTTTGCAGTCCATGATATGTTGCCCTAACCTAGTCTAAAATGCATGATAATGTGTTAAACATGAAATGAAGTTTTATAACAGATTGTAAACATGTGTTCAATGATTTCAAATTGTGAAGTTAATAAATTGGGAAAAACTTTAATTTGGTATTTGTTTAAGTCTTGAGATGTGGTTTAAAGGTTACAATGTTATAATAGCCTTATGATTTCAAATTTGTGATGTGATGTTAACTCCAAAGTCAGAACTTGAATTATGTTAACATGTTGTATTAGAATGAGAACTAAAACATATAGGGTTAATGTTAGTGTAACTAATCGATATTGCGATTCTAATGATATATGTAGGGCCTTGACGAACGTGTATTATAGTTGTATAGCTTATGCACAAGGCAAGTTCCTAAACCTTATTCTTATGTTGAGCAAGTTTCTTGTCTCTATTTTGTTTACGAGTATGCAAGTTCTTGAATTCTAATTCTTTTACATTGAGCAAGTTTCATATTCCTAACTTGATTTTGTTACGCAAGTTCCTCACTTTTGTTTCTTGCTATTCAATGCATAAAGTGTTCAAGTTCATTGTCCCAAATGAGATTTTCAAACTCTTTTGGATGTAGTACTTTGGATATACAATGTTTATTCAATTGTATATTGTTAACATTTAATCTTTGATTTAAATATCGTTATTCAATCTTATATTATCGTGTTGAACCTTCGAATGGCTAATAAACCTTTATTGATTTGACTAAAGTATACTTGATGAGTGTTCTAAAATTCTAGAACCACTGTTAAGCTAATCCAAACTAAATTTTCTTTAGTGCGAAAATTCTAAAGTCAAACTGAGTTGAACAACCCTAATATAGGGGATTATGTATGCATTAGCGTTTAAATGTTTGTGTACAATACATGGTACGAAGGGCTGATCCCCCTAAGTACGAAAGAAAAAGGGTCTATATAGTCTAATGACTGTTAAAAGTTGAGGTAGAAATACTTAGTAACCTTGGGACATAGTTCATGGTCTTAAGACCCTCAGATATAAATCTCGAACTTATTTCCTAATCATGATTCGAAGAATGAGTTCTTAATTATTCAGTATTCATTGCTTACTCTTATGTTATTGCTATTGTCATCATTGTATTAGTGAGAAATCATTTTCTCACTCTTGTATATAACACTGCAGCTAAAGTTGAAAAAGTTGACGAGCCATCTACTAGCAAGGGAAATGGCAAGATGTCCAAATGATGAAGATTTGTTTGATCTTATTTAATAGAATCTATGTTATGAGACTTATTTAATTATGTGTTGTATTTCACAGACTTATGTAATAATTTAAGGTTAGATTACCTGGGATTTGTTTAAGATGATGTAATCTTTTAATAGGGAGGATTATTATTTAAGTTGTTTAATTTATGTCTTTATCCTTGATTATAGGTAGTTAGATGTAATTGTTTTGGATAGTGAGCACCAAATTCTATGAGAATGAAGTACTCGGATTTGGGAGTGTCACAGTTACACTGTTCATTGCTACTCCTAGGATTTTTCTACTTATCACTTGGTAAAGAACCTAGAGGTCTATTGTTCAAAGCACTAGCTATCTACCCAATTTTGTTCTCAAGATTCTTTATTGCAGCCGATTGGTTTTTCGTTGTTACTTCAAATTGAGTTGCCAATCATGCTAATAATTCTTCCATTTGTGATAGCTTATTAGGCTATTGAGGTTGTGGGTGTTGTTGGGATTGTTGATGAGGCTAAAATCCAGGTGGATATGATTGTCTTGAAGCTTGTGCTTGAGCTTGTGACTGATTATTGCTCCAAGAAAAAATAGGGTGGTTTCTCATTAGTGGATTATAGTTGTTTGAATAAATTCCATGCTTCTTGTTATAACTAAAAACAAACTGGATTGACTCAAGATTTATTGCGCATTGATCACTTGAGTGGCTACCCGCACATATTTCAAAAATTATTTCCACTTTCTAAACCGATTGTACCCCAATTGCACCTATCTTCTTTGTAAGAGTAGAAATCTGAACTGTCACTTGAGCTAATAACGCTGTCATCGCATCCACATCATAATCTCGGTTATTCTTGGCTGAGTCGTTCTTGTTGTTGGCCACTAATAATTATTAGCTACCATATTTTCAAGTAACCGATACCCCTCATCAAAGTTCTTGGCCATAATAGCCCCACCCGTTGCAGTATCTGTACTCAATCTCCTTGTGCTAAATAATCCGTTATAAAAAGTCTGCACTTGAAGCCATTTAGGAATCTCATGGTGTGGACATTTTCTCAATGAGTCTTTGAATCTCTCACATGCTTCATATAATGATTCTGAGTCATGCTGAACGAAAGAGAAGATATCATTCTGTAACTTTTCTATTTTGCAGGCAAGAAAAACTTTGCAAGAAATTTCTAGGATAGGTCGTTCCATGTAGTAATCGAGCCTGGTGGTAATGAATGGAGCCAACTCTTAGCCTTATTTCTAAGAGTAAATGGAAACAACCTTAGTCTTATTGCATCCTCTATCACTCCATAGTACCTGAAAGTATCATAGATCTCTATTAAATTGACTATGTGATCATTCGGATCATCATTCGGTAACCCTCCAAATTGACATGAATTCTAAATCATTTGTATTGTCCCCAGTTTTATCTCAAAACTTATAGCAGTAATAACAGGCCTCGTAATACTTGACTGAATTTAAGTAACCCGCGGTGCAGCATAATCCCACAGTGCTTTTTGCTCTTCTTCAACCATGTTATCTTTCTTATCAAATGCCTCTTTATTTTCTTTAACCCACTTCTGCAACTGCTGAAACCGTTTTTCGATGTCGTCCTCGTAAGGAAATAAATCTGGTTTCTTTGATCGCGTTTGCATACACTAGTCAAGAACACCTGAAGAGAACAGAAAAAAATAAACAAAATAAAAAGTTTAAATTAAGATTAACTTTTATAAAATCAATTGTGACAAATATTAAACTAAGTTCCCCGGCAACGACACCAAAAACTTGTTGCCTAATTTTCTTACTAGCACTTAGCATGCAAGTATACGCGTTCAATTATAATATTCAACAAGCAAGGATATCGTTCCCACGAGGAAATAGATTAATCTTTATCAATCACTAATTTCAATTCAATTAATCCTATTTTAAACTACGAAATATTATTTTTGGTTTACAAATTTAAATTAACAAAACTAAATTGTAAAACCCCAAGTTTTATGAATAATGATTAATTTTTCTCGAATTATATTTTTGAATATTATGGTGTAGATTTGATATAATGTTATATTTGTGGGTAATATTTAAAAATTTTACAAAGTAAGCAAGTGGTTATAAAATATTCGATTGGTCGGGAAATATTCGTTTTAACAGGGAATATACGTACGACGACACCATCATTGGTGGATCCCACAACGGAATAACTGTCGGAGTTAGAAAACGACAAAATTATCTTTTTATTAAAATAACGGTGAAAGTTTTACCGTTAAACTGTTCAAATACCCAGTGGTAAAAGAATAGTAATACGCGTGATTGCATAATAGCACACGGTATTGATTATTGATGCTTACGTGAGAAGTCACTCAGTTATACTCAATTATTGCTACAGTAATTGCTACATAGTATCTCACGTTATTTGATTCAATTATTGTCACAGTATCATCTGCATAATATTTTATATTACTAAATCAATAATTGAGACGACAAAATTATTCATATTATTATTTGCAATATTGCAATGTCTAGAAAGTTCTGTCAAAGAGAGGTTTGGTCACCTAATTGCGCGCCAATAGGGAGAAATCCTTATCGGAAAGCCCCCTATTTCCTGGGAATGATCTGATTGCTAAATATTGTGAGTTATAATATTAATGATGAATAATTGTTAATAGATTAAAAATGTGTTTATTAAAGATAAATAATTTGTGGTAATTATTTATTCATTTTTTTGATATAAATAGAGGGGTTTGTTATGAGGGGTTTATTATAAGTTTGGCTTATTATTCCATGAGGAGATATGCTAATTTTTCAGACTGTTGGTTGAAGTTATAATAGTAAATTAATATGGATCGTTGGTTGAAGATATAATAGTAAATCAATATGGACCGCTGGTGGAAAGTTATAATAGTAAATCAATATGGATCGCTGGTTTAAAGTTTTAATTGTAAATCAGTATGGACCGTTGCTTTAAGTTTTAATTGTAAATCAATATGGACCGTCCGTTTAAAAGTAAATTAATCTGGGTCGTTCATGAATTAGTTACTATTCAGTCCTTTTTCCTATAAATAGAAGCTTCATTATTTCTTACGAATTCACTGAAACTCTAGAGAGAGAAAATATAGAGAGCAAGAAGAAGAGTATTCTGCTACTACCCTACTTCAGTATTCACTCTTCTATTAAGGTAAGGGGTATTATTTATTTCGTATTCATGAAGAGAGTTATTTTCTTTCAATACTCGTAAGGGTTGTTATTCCATTCTTTATTATTCTGTTAGAATAACCTATCTACGCGTACTACCGTATGCACGGTGAATTCTTTTCGTTATTCCATTCTTTATTATTCTATTGGAATAACCTGTCTACGTGGACTGCCGCATGCATGGTGAATTCTTTTCGTTATTCCGTTATTTATTATTCTGTTGGAATAACATGTCTACGTGGACTACCGCATGCATGGTGAAATCCTTTTGTTATTCCATTCTTTATTATTCTGTGAGAATAACCTGTCTACGCAGACTACCGCATGTCTGGTGAATAACCATTTGTATTCAATTGTTATTAAATTGTTAAAATGATCTGTCTACGCGGACTACCGCATGACGGGTAAAAATCCATTTGGAGGTTCGTATATTATTTCTTTTCATATTCTTAAATCTAAACTTACTATGGTAAGTATTGCTTCTATAATTTTTTAAATTAGTGGAATATCCTTGAGTTTTGTGCTTCACCCAGTATCGTTTCATTGGAATATTTATTTGAACTTTCTTATTAAATATTAATATTTTCACCCGGATACTATTCACGGGTTACTGTTCACTCAGTTACTATTCACTCGAATATTATTCACCCGAGGATTCGGGGTACTTTTCATATCGATTTACTATTCACGGGTTACTATTCATGGGATACTATTCACCCAGAGTACTATTTATGACAAAAATTAATTTCTTTTCGGTCCATATCATTTTTGATACAGTATTATTCTTGAATTTTACTCCACAAAGCAGTATCATGTTGGCAATTTGGGCATTATTAAATTCTTGATAAATTTAATTATAAATATTTAAAAATTTATCATTTGCTTTCTGTTAATTGAATTCTTATATCATTGTCATCATCCTCATGCTTATATTGTTATAAAAGTCATATGTGGCTTACGTGCATAGATGTACTACTGATTGGTATGATTATGACCAGGGATTATTCGGTATAATCATGACCGTAATGTATTGATGGATAGTTGTTGGTATATATGATCAAGACCATTGATGAAAACATGAATATCCTTGGCCCGTAGTGCATGGATAATTCGTGGTCGTGATACTAATGAATATCCTTGGTCGTAGTGCAGGAATGATTCGATGATGTGGATTAATTATTAAGTTGAGTCTCAACGATAAAAATGATGATAAACTTTTTAAATCATAGAAGATAGTAAATATCATGCTCTACTTGACTCTTCTAATGGATTGTTTGTTCCGCTGCAGTTAAACTTGATGTTTATTATATTTTTATCAGTTTAACGTTGTTGAAGGCTAACGATAATTTATTCTGGTCATAATATTTCTTACTAGGCTAGTTGAGCTCACCCTTTGCTTTCATTGTTCTCTTCAGGAAATGAGAATATAGTTGGGACTAGTAGGCGAACGGAGTGACGATCCAGATGTTTGCATTAGTAGTCCTCACTATTCTGTGAAATAGTGTGATAATAATTGTAATGAGGACTTATTTTTGAGTTTGAATACTGTCTAGAAGACAATATTTATATTAAAACTCACAGCTTATGTTTTGTCGTATTCTACACGACACTTATCAGTTGTATAAATTAAGTTTGTATTTAAATTATGTACCATGTATTTGGCGACCCAAGATGGGTGATGTATACCTATTTTGGGGGCATCACAGTTGGTATCAAAGCTTAGGGATATGATCCCTGGATGAGATGTGAGACTAGAACTAGGAGGGGAGAGACGAGAAATTCCTTCGCTAGTATGACCTACCTAAGTTTATTTGGTATTTATTTGGTCGGTCAGAGTATAGGGATAATATGTGGTATATCAATTAACCCTTGTTTTGTGGCAGTGTTTGAAAATGGCATATGAAAATGTTAAGATAAGCAATGAAGTACATGAGACCGTTGAGTCACCAACGATCAATACCCAGGATAATATGCATCAGGAAGACAATAATCCTCAGGTAAACAACAACACCGACCAGATGATGAACGATGGGATGTTCAGAAGCTTTCTACAATTCATGCAACATCAGGCGAGAGAGACTCCTATCCAAAATGCAGATGGAAACACTGATAACTCTCGGATGGTCACCGCTAAGCAGTTCAAGGAGCTGGGACCACCGGAGTTTGTGGGAAAGCCAGAACCACTTAAGGCGGAGACGTGGATAAAGCAGATCACCAAGATATTTGATGACTTGGGATGCTCCGAGGAGCAAAAGGTTCCCTTTGTCACCTTCATGTTGCGAGGAGAGGCAGATTACTAGTGGGAATAAGAAAAACGTACTCAGCCTGCCGCACTGAAGATGTCTTGGGAGAAGTTCCAAGAACTGTTCAACGACAAGTACTTTCCTGAAAGTATTCGTCACATGAAGGAGGTAGAGTTCATCATGCTGGAGCAAAATAATATGACCGTGCCGCAGTACGAAGCTAAGTTTGTCGAGTTGTCCCGGTTTGCATCCCACTTGGTTGATAATGAGGAGAGAATGACGTGGATGTTTCTAAGAGGTTTGAAACCCGAAATACGTCAATACCTCATTTCTCACAAACTTTCTTTATATTCTGATGTTGTGAATAGGGCTCAGTTATTGGAGCGTGATAATGAGTCAACCCAACCAAAAGGTAATGACCAACAACACGATAATAATCATACCGGTGGCAATAACCATCGGAACAATGATAACCATCGTGGAGGAAATTATCATGCCAGAAATGGTAACCACTTTGGTGGTCATCACGGTTAAGATATTAGAAGTGGAAATTTCATGAAGAGAAAATTCAATAATGATGGAAAGATGTCAGCACCAGCACTTGTTGTTAAGGAAGGAGAACGACCGCCGGTCGTATGTTACGAATGCGGAGGGGAAGGATATATCAGTCAAAACTGTACGCAGCAGTTCAAAGCATGTTATAATTGTGGAATAGAAGGTCACCTAGCTCGATTTTGTCATGCACCAAAGTCAAGTCCAGCTGGGATGGAGGCATCAAAGGTCGTCCCAGACAAGACAAAACTGGTAGTTCAAGGAAGAGCATTTTTCGTGACGTCTCAAAAAGCGGTAACCCAAACGAAGTTAGCATGGGTCAGTTAATTATAAATTCTTGCGAAGTTTATACCTTATTAGATACCGGTTCTACCCACCTTTTTATTTCTCATATTTGCACTCAACGTTTAAATTTAACTCTGGAGAAATTAGACTTTGACTTATCTGTTGAAAATCCATTGGGAGAAACCTTCATTACATCCACTGTTTATAAATCCTATTTGATTCAAATCGACACTTTCATGTTATATGTCGATCTTATCTCTTTGAAAATACTTGCATTTGATGTGATTTTAGGGATTGATTGGTTAACTACTCATCATGCTAAAATCGATTGTTTTCGTAAGGTTGTTAGCTTTCATATTCCTAACCAACCTGTTATGCGAATTTAAGTAACCAAACCACTAAAGTCAAACATTTTCATATCAAGCCATAAAGTCATTCGTTTATTGAAAAACGGATGTCAAGCTTTCTTAGCCTATGTCACAGATTTAAACAAAAATATATCAGATTTGAATGATATTTCTATTATTAATAAATTTCCTGACGTAATCCCCGAAGAACTTCTTAGCCTACCCCAGAGCGTGAAATCGAATTTTGTATCGACCTTAAACCCATTCTAAAACCCTCAAATATTTCTTCACCCAGAACGAACGTAACATGTGCCAAAGACGTTGGCTCGAGCTGTTGAAGATTACGACCATACCATTCAATACCATCCTAGAAAAGCGAACGTGGTAGCTGACTCATTGAGTAGAAGATCGTATGCGTTTACGAGTGCGATATTGTTCACACAAAGACCCATTTCGTATGACTTACAAAAGATAGAGATAGAGTTAAAGACTCCAAGAAACTACGTGAAGATAGCGAATATATGATTAGACTCGACTTTAATCGATAAAGTTAAAGTCGCTCAAGCTACAAATTCTGAGCTGATGAATGTAAAGAAGAAGGTTCAAGAAGGCATTATTCTAAAAGCAAGAATCGACGAAGAGAGGAAATCTCAACCCTCAATTTTATTGGCCCATTAGAAATCCTCGATCGAGTAGGAACTGTGGCCTATAGACTCGTTTTACCGCCAAGTATGTCGCGTGTTCATATCATTTTTCACGTATCGATGTTACGTAAATATGTGGACGACCCGAACCATATTGTTAAATTAGAACTAGACGAGGTAGCAGAAGATTTAATGTATGAGGAGATACGTGTTAAAATCTTGGATAAGAAGGATCATATTAGACATTCAAAGGTTATACCTCAAGAGTTAGAATCTAAATAAGGTATCCTCACCTCTTCGGCATACCAGGTATGTACCCTAATTTTGAGGACAAAATTTCATAAGAAATGGAGGTTGTAAGACCCCAAGTTTTATGAATAATGATTAATTTTTCTCGAATTATATTTTTGAATATTATGGTGTAGATTTGATATAATGTTATATTTGTGGGTAATATTTACAAATTTTACAAAGTAAGCAAGTGGTTATAAAATATTCGATTGGTCGGGGAATATTCATTTTAACAGGAAATATACGTACGACGACACCATCATTGGTGGACCCCACAACAGAATAACTGTCAGAGTTAGAAAACGACAGAATTATCTTTTTATAAAAATAACGGCGAAAGTTTTACCGTTAAACTGTTGAAATACCCAGTGGTAAAAGAATAGTAATACGCGTGGTTGCATAGTAGCACACGGTATTGATTATTGATGCTTACGTGAGAAGTCACTCAGTTATACTCAATTATTGCTACAGTAATTGCTGCATAGTATCTCACGTTATTTGATTCAATTATTGTCACAGTATCATCTGCATAATATTTTATATTACTAAATCAATAATTGAGACGACAAAGTTATTCATATTATTATTTGCAATATTGCAATGTCTAGAAAGTTCTGTCGAGGAGAGGTTTGGTCACCTAATTGCGTGCCAATAGGGAGAAATCCTTATCGAAAAAACCCCTCTTTCCTAGGAATGATCTGGTTGTTAAATATTGTGAGTTATAATATTAATGATGAATAATTGTTAATAGATTAAAAATGTGTTTATTAAAGATAAATGATTTGTGATAATTATTTATTCAATTTTTGATATAAATAGAGGGGTTTGTTATGAGGTGTTTGTTATAAGTTTGGCTTATTATTCCATGAGGAGATATGCTAATTTTTCAGACCGTTGATTGAAGTTATAATAGTAAATTAATATGGATCGTTGGTTGAAGATATAATAGTAAATCAATATGGACCGCTGGTGGAAAGTTATAATAGTAAATCAATATGGATCGCTGGTTTAAAGTTTTAATAGTAAATCATTATGGACCATTGCTTTAAGTTTTACTAGTAAATCAATATGGACCGTCCGTTTAAAAGTAAATTAATCTGGGTCGTTCATGAATTAGTTACTATTCAGTCCTTTTTCCTATAAATAGAAGCTCATTCCTTCATTATTTCTTACGAATTCACTGAAACTCTAGAGAGAGAAACTATAGAGAGCAAAAAGAAGAGTATTCTGCTACTACCCTACTTCAGTATTCACTCTTCTATTAAAGTAAGGAGTATTATTTCTTTCGTATTCATGAAAAGAGTTATTTTCTTTCAATACTCGTAAGGGTTGTTATTCCATTCTTTATTATTCTATTGGAATAACCTGTCTACGAGGACTACCGCATGCATGGTGAATTTTTTTCGTTATTCCATTCTTTATTATTCTATTGGAATAACCTGTCTACGCGGACTGCCGCATGCATGGTGAATTCTTTTCGTTATTCCATTATTTATTATTCTGTTGGAATAACCTTTCTATGCGGACTACCGCATGCATGGTGAAATCCTTTTGTTATTCCATTCTTTATTATTCTATGAGAATAACCTGTCTACGCAGACTACCGCATGCCTGGTGAATAACCCTTCGTATTCAATTGCTATTAAATTGTGGAAATGATCTGTCTACGCGGACTACCGCATGACGGGTGAAAATCCATTTGCAATTTGTATATTATTTATTTTCATATTCTTAAATCTAAACTTGCTATGGTAAGTATTGCTTCTATAATTCCTGAAATTAGTGGAATATCATTGAGTTTTGCGCTTCATCCAGTATCGTTTAATTAGAATATTTATCTGAACTTTCTTATTAAATATCAATATTTTCACCCGGGTACTATTCACGGGTTACTATTCACTCGGTTATTATTCACTCGAATATTATTCACCCGAGGATTCGGGGTACTTTTCATACCAATTTACTAGTCACAGGTTACTATTCACGGGGTACTATTCACCCAGAATACTATTCATGACAAAAAATAATTTCTTTTTGGTCCAAATCATTTTTGATACAGTATTATTCTTGAATTTTACTCCACAAAGTAGCATCATGTTGACAAGTTAGACATTGTTGACTTCTGGATAAATTAAATTATAAATATTTAAAAATTTATCCTTTGCTTTCTGTTAATTGAATTCTTATATCATTGTCATCATCCTCATGCTTATATTATGATAAAAGTTATATATGGCTTACGTGCATAGATTTACTATTGATTGGTATGATTATAACAAGGGATTATTCGGTATAATCATTACCGTAATGTTACAAATGATGTGGTAAAAGTCCTCATTAGCCCTTAGTGCATTGATGGACAGTTGTTGGTATATATGATCATGACCATTGATGAAAACACGAATATCCTTGGCCCGTAGTGCATGGATAATTCGTGGTCGTGATACTAATGAATATCATTGGCCGTAGTGCAAGAATGATTCGATGATTTGGATTAATTATTAAGCTGAGTCTCAACGATAAAATTGATGATAAACTTTTTAAATCATAGAAGATAGTAGATATCATGCTCTATTTGACTCTTCTAATGGATTGCTTGTTCCGCTGCATTTAAACTTGATGTTTGTTATATTTTTATCAGTTTAACGTTGTTGAAGACTAACGATAATTTATTCTGCATTATCTTAGTCATAATATTTCTTACTGGGCTAGTTGAGCTCACCCTTTGCGTTCATTGTTTTCTTCAGGAAATGAGAATATAGCTGGGACTAGTTGGGGAACGGAGTGACGATCCAGATGTTTGCATTAGTAGTCCTCACTATTCTGTGAAATAGTGTGATAATAATTGTAATGAGGACTTATTTTTGAGTTTGAATATTGTCTAGAAGACAATATTTGTATTAAAACTCACAACTTATGTTTTGTCGTATTCTACACGACACTTATCAATTGTATAAATTAAGTTTGTATTTGAATTATGTTCCATGTATTTGGTGACCAAAGATGAGTGATGTATACCTATTTTGGGGCGTCACATAAATACTAAGATCAAAGTTCACAAGATTAATACAGATTTAACAGGTTATGATTACAACTTCCGTAATTCATTTAAATCAATTTACTTCCCATTTAAATCAAGTACTTAATGAATAATTATCAAAGAATGCTTATTAGTACTCACGCACTTCTTTCAAAAGAAACGTGAACAAATCCCCCTAAATATGTTCTCTGCGAATCAGAATTACGAGGAATACCCTAGTTAATCAACTCACTAATTTATATAGATTATCACAGTAATTGATGGCCAAAAAATTAATCAATAAATGCAAGATATAATAAATAATTCAATAAAAACAAACTGTAGACACTCAAAATTTCGTTTTCCTGTTTCTAAATATGCAGAGGGCAAAAGCATCTTTTTCACTCCAGAGATAACCTTGGAGGACTACAACATCAAATCTAACCACAGAGACATCCCTGTGGAATATCAAATCAACATTGGAGATCAACCCTAAGGAAAAGAAATGTTGGCAGCATTCAAACCCTTGAGACAACCCCGAAGGACAGCCAAAAGCCCCATCAACCATGGACACAACCCCCAGAAGGGAAAAATGGTCATTTTGATAAGTCAACTTCAACAACCCTAATACAACTGCAAATAGGGTCACAACGAGTCATTCCAGCACTTCCGAGCGTAAATTACGCAAAACAGCTCAACGGACTGCCTGCGAAGACCCGAAGATGCCATTTAGGTCATGGACACATCTTCTTGGATTCAGAAAAGGGCAAGCCCTATGTCATTGTGTAGATTTCGAAAAAAGCTTTCCAGAATGGTATGGCACGCCTCCATCAGATTCCCAAATTAAAAGTTATGAAGGTTCGAGCAGACAGCGTGTTGGTCTGAGTGCACATACTTCTAGACGACTGGACCCACGAGGCCCGGTCCCACCTGGGCAGCCGCAAGTAGACTCGCGACTACTTTGTTCTATAAATAGAACCCCCCCATTAGCCAAAAAAGAAAAGAAAAAAAGAGAAAACTCTGTCCATTTCAGCTCTTAACCACTCCTATAGTGTTTCAAACTTCAATATTCACACTTGTATACATATATACTACGACATATCAAATTTTAACCAGTAGAAACTGAGTTTTCAAGCTCCAAAAGCGGTCTGAAGCCTTCTTTGTAGTATACTGTAAGATTTTTTCAGATTTACAGCTTTCTCTTGCTTATATATATATATATATATATATATATATATATATATATATATATATATAAACTTGAACCTAACAGTTGAGCCTGGATCGACTATTTATGGCTTTTACTTGCTTTCATATATATATATATATAAAGATATATCTATATATATATTCGCGACCTGTTGATTCAAACTCGTATTTTACTGCTTTATTATATATATAATCATATATATATATATATATATATATATATATATATATATATTTACCTGTTTGGCCTAAATTGTTAATCTGTGGCCTTTTACTACTTTATTATATATATACCAGTTTGGCTTGGATTCTAAATTCGTGACCTTTTTACTACTTCTAAATAAATGCACTTAAGCCCAATTAACCACGCACACGCGCGCTTCAAATAAAATATGGAATTAAAAAGACACGGTAACCATGTTTTCACGAAAGTCAGGGGTGCCTGACACCTTTCCCCTGCTTAATCAAGCCCCCAAACTCTATGAATCTCGGTTTCCAAGGCCTATTAAACAGAGTCCAATAACTGGGCCTTTTTGCAAACTTTTTAAAATTCGGTTGAGTCCGTACAACCATTTCACTACTACCAACTGGGGACTCTGAATTTTCAAATCGTTGACATTTTGTGTCGGACTCTTTTCAAACTCTCCCTTTCAAATAAAATTCAACACATAGAAAACATAAAGGGTAAAAAGAAGAATTCCAAAAAAAAGGAAATCTTTCCCAATGTCGACAGGTGGCGACTCTGCTAGGGACAGTAGAGGGCTTAAGCCATATTTCAATCTTTTCAAAATCCCTTCTTATCTGCTTGTGTGTGAATGTTTTCTTTACATTAAATGGATGTGAATGAATGCTTTATTTACTGCACTTTAGTGCCTCGCACAATCTTTGCGTTTTGTATTAGTGCCTCATGCAATGACATCATTTCATACGGTGAGACACGATGTATGTAAATGTATGTTGTGTGATTCCTCCACCAGGAGGCGAACCCGTCAGTGTTTGATTACTAGACTCAACGGAGAATAATCCCCCGAGGCTCAGGAAAGCCACCATTCAAATTCGCTCCAATTGAAAGATTGGATTAACTTCCCATCTAGTAAAATACGATGATTTGGGGACCTTCATGCTGAAAAACCGCGAGAGTAGCCTAAGATAGGTCAACCTCTAATAAACCAAACGCGAAGAGGAGTCTCTTCATGCCTTTTCCTTTCAATTCCATGTAAATTTTAATTCAATGTAAATTACGGTTCCATGAAAATATAAAGAAAAAGAAAAAGGTGAATATACATTTCATTCCCTATCAAGAACTGTCATGTTATCCTGTCATCAAAACAACTGATGTTTGTTTTGTAGGAAAATATTAAAAACCATAAAAAACCAAGAAATTACATCAATGCATGTTGTTAATGCTTATCAAGACTAAACTACCTACTCTTCATGTAGATAAGATACTTCCCATTACCAGATCAAAATATAAGAAGGCATAAAGCCTATCCACCGACATGGCTGAAAGTGCCCAACACGAATCCGGTTCTGTATCTCGAAAAGAGTTTGAGGGACTTAAGAGTCAAATAGCAGAGTTGGCTATCCTCCTAAAAGAACAATGTAAAAGCACTCAGGGTCAGACAATGCCTACTCAACCAGAGTCATTCACATAAGGGGGCAGTCAGGGTATTGACAGAAAGATGGAAACCCAGATACTTGAACCTCATTCCAATAAAGGAACCAACAAAACCCCTGAAACCTCAGTCAGGGATGATCGAGAAACTAGGGATATAAGAAAGAAAGTCCAATAAATAGAGGAAACCATCCGGTCAATCAAAGGGACTAGAAACCTTGGAAGTGTCACCTATTCAGATCTCTGCATATTCCCAAGGGCTCAATATCCTGACAAATTCCAAGTTCGAGAGTTTGAAAAGTACAATGGGGCGGGAGATCCCTATACATACCTGAAAGTATACATTGGCGAGCTGGGGTCTTATGCTGAAGATGAAAGCCTCAGAATGTAGCTTTTCCAAAAGTGTCTCACTAGAGAGGCTAGAGCCTGGTATGCCCGACTTGACAATGCCAAAATCCATAACTGGGAAGAGTTAGCCCACGCCTTCCTAATTCAGTATACCTTTCAGTCATAAATGGCTCCAGACATATATTTAATTACCAAAGTTAAAAAGCAGAATAGTAAATCTTTCCGGGAATATGCCCAACGGTGGAGACGCCTGGCAGCGCAAGTCATTCCATCAATGATAGAAACTGAGATGGCAATGACATTTATTGATATCCAAGAGGCACTGTACTATGAGAGAATCCTAGCAAGCATAGGAAAGCCATTCTCGGAGATGATCAAACATGACAAAATGGCAAAGATGGGCCTGAAGGCAGGCAAGATTAAAGATCTCACAGCCTTGGAAGCAGTCACTGAGCATATACAGTCTGGCAACTATGCAAGCACTCCCAACAGGGTACCCGATAACGACAATGAAGATTTATCCCTCGTTTTACAGGGGCAAGCTAGGAGACCAACCTATAGTCCCCCCATTTAGAAGAAGCAAGGCAATCTGCCATTTCAACAAGAGGTAGCATTCAACCAATGTCAGGATAGAAAGAGAAAATTTGAAAGAACAGAAAATAAAGTGTTCACTCCACTGGGTGATTCCTTTGAAAATGTATTGGTGATGTTAATGGATCACAAGAAAATTACCAAACTGGCTCCACCTTTGGATGCAGGAAGCAAAACATTTAATCCAAGCCAAATATGTGCTTACAATTCAGGGTCTTCAGGACACGATACACAAGATTGTTGGTCCTTAAAGCATAAAATTCAAAATTTGATCAAAAGTGGTGATGTTGTGGTCCAACAACCTGACCAGTCAAATGTCAACACCAACATTCTATTGCAACATGATACAAAGGGAGTGAACATGATCGGGTCAGGAAGTGCCGAAATGGATCCAAATCATAAATATATACGAAGGATGGTGGAATACCCCCAAAGGAACATAACAAATGTCCTAGAGTGGAAAACTCAGAGAAGGGTATAACAATAATGCAAAAATTAGAGACAATCCAGAATGAAGTAAATCTGCCAGCGAAGCTAATAGTGCGCCAACATCAGGATACAAGACAGTTTTTCACTCAACTATCAGAAAGGCAAGAGAAAAAAGAGGTTAAGCAGAATTCAAGCCTATATCCCTCCAGGATGAACCAACTAAATGAAGAAGATCAAAGCAGGCTGGAAGGGCAAGAAAAGTGGAATGATAAAGTTTCTAGGAGATCTCTCCCATGAAAAAATTGCTCGGATGAATGCAAAATCTCAAAGAAGAAGGATCGATTAAGAGATAAAAAATTCACCCCTATGAACAAATCAAATGAAGAGATGTTGCACTTTCTGATAAGCGAAGGAAAGATTACTGAGTTGTTGCCTCTCATAAATTCCAAGATAAAGAGTTATGATTCCACGAAGATATGTCTCTACCATTCTAACTCTCCTGGACATGCGACTGAGGAATGTTGGTCTCTAAAGCATAAAATCCACGATCTCATTGAAAATGGAGAACTGAAGATAGAAATCCCCATGACCAAAATAGGAGAAAGGAAAATGAAGAGCTTAAAATTTCCACTTCAGACAGTCAGTTCAAAGGAAGTAATGGCTATGAGCTCCAATCCTGGTGGAACACAAGGTGGACTGATCCTAATGCTGGGAGTGACCGAGGAAACAAAACAATCCCCTAAGGAAATTCTTCCATAATTGTCAAACATCTTGTTGCAAAAGTCAGCGACCACATTCCTGATTTGATCCTCTTGGATGATGATGAGGAAATATTGATCCTTCCCAGTGTAGAAAAAGCCAAAAAGGAAAGTTCCTTGCAAGGAATACAACAATAGTTTGAGAGAGATTTCATAATCAAATCCTCTCAAGCCCATGAAAAAGGTGAAGGAGCAAATGAAGAAAAAGGTGGGGAAATTATCGGGGAATCCAACTCATCAAGAAATCAAGAGTTCATCCCTTTTTGCGATGAGTCCAGTTTGAGCCTCCTTAAGGGATATGCTGATTCAGGAGACGATCAAGTTATGGCCATGATTGAAGATACTCATAACCAGGAGGTAACCTATATCACGAGCCTTGAAGGTAACATAACCACCGACAACTGGACTATCAAGGCTCAGCTAGCCAGGAAGATGTAGGTCTAGAGGATAAAGTTGTGAGTTTCAGAAGATGTTGGGACGGTATCACTTTCTTAGCATTATGCCTTTTATTTTCCATGCATGTAAATATTGCAAAAAAAATCAAAAAAATCAAAAAATTTAAAAATTAAAAAATTAAAAAATTAAAAAATCATCAAAAAATCAACTCAGAAGCTTGAACTACAAAAGATCTGATCTCTCATCCAGGGGAGTACGTAGGTAGCCATCTATGCTGCGGTCAAACTAAACAAAAAACCCAAAAATACAAAAATCCCCCAAACCAAGCTCAAACTCAAAACCATTCAAGCCAAGCCTGAGCTACGTAAGACCTGATCTCCCCCCTCCCCCCATCAATAGGAGTATGTAGGCAGCCATCATTGGTTCAATCTAACCCTCGAAAGAAACATCCAAAAATCCAACCCCAAACATAAACCCAAATACCAGTCCCAAGACACCAAAGTCCACACCCAAGACAAACCCTTAAAATCAGCGACCCATGTTGAGAATACCCAATGGTACCTCAAGGTCATTCCATCAAATCCGGATTAAATCTCGAAAAAGAAGAGACAGCGATACATCAAGACAACCAATCACCGGATGAAATGGATATCTTCATAAGATGCAATCCTTTAGCAACTTATCACTCCTAAAGCGCAAGAAGACTAGATCTCCTTTAACCTACAGAAGCACATGGGCTACCATCGTGGCAAAGTTTATCTCATACCTGAAGACCTGTTCCCTAAGAAAAGGCCACAGATTAAACCTCACAGATCAAACCTGGTTGAAGCCATCACATCACCAACCAAGCTGAGCTCTTAAATCCAATTTAGTGGAGTCCAAAGGCCTCTTGACATCAATCATCAAACCTGAAGCAATGTCATAGAAATATATGAAGCATAATCATCAGCAAGGACCTTTACAGAGTTGACGCTCTCAATTTGAAACCTTCGTCAAATTTGAAGGAGATCATTAAAGCCAATTGCGCCTACAAGTCAAAACGAGAATTGGGGAAAACCAAATGTCAAAGCCCATATCCACTACATTTTTACCATATAGGTCCAGAGGTAAAAAAAACTCTTGCGATCTCGGCATCTTCTCAGCCCATCTATTAACATAAAATAAAGTAATCACCCCAGATAACAAGCAAGACTAGGGAAATTTCAGAATTGGCGACAACCCGATATTGGGACCCTTACATCAAACAAGACTGAGGCAATTTTGGAAATAGTGACAACTCAACACTGGGGCATTCATCAACCATACTAAAAAGGAAAATGCACCAGTCAACACCATAAGCATGGTCCACCATCATCAGAGGGACCTTCATGTCATTTCACTAGCGATCTGGTATGATCATTTGGTCTTTTTCAATCATACTTTTCTCAAAAAAAATAATTCACATGTGAGGTATGACTTTTTCATCTCTTTATGTACTTTCAGTCTCCATTTACATGCATTAGATTTACATGTTAAATATTCTTAGAAAAAGGTTTTAAAAGAGAAAACTTTTGCTTAACTCGTTATAAATTGGATTAATTCTGATAATCGACCGTGGAGCAAGAATCACGGGAACAATTAGAGAATTAAGAATATTTAACCTTTTGATTAGGCACGACATCCTAATTTAAAGCTCTTTTGGAACAGACTTGACCTCATATGCATGTATGCACTTTGCGATTGCCTTGACTCTTAGTTGTGGGGTATGAAATTATGGCAAAAATAATGGTAATTAATGAAAAGATAAAAGATAAGTCGCCAACCTAATGTCTCGAATCGTGGCCTAGATTACTCGAGTTATTAAGCTTGAGGGGTGAATTTACACCTGGTGCCCTAAAGCCATCAGGTTTAGGAGTCACCGGCCCAACGCTCGTTACATGGGTAACTTAGTGCTTAAGAAAACGAGCATTGAAAAAGAAAAGGTAAAACCTGAGCAGATCCGAATCGTGGCCTAGGTTATTCGAGTAATTAAGCATGAGGGGTGTCTTTACACCTGGTGTCCTAAAGTCGTCTGGTTTGGGAGTTATCGGCCCAACACTTGCTACATGGGTGACTTAAAGCCTAAGAAAATGGACTTGTCAAGCTCAGGTAAAGAAGCAAATACAGTGATCGCCTGACTCATCTCAAAGTGTGGCCTTTGTTACTCGAGCTAGTAAACCCGAATGGGTGTCTTAACACCTAGTGCCCTAAAGTCATCTGGTTTGGGAGTTATTGGTCCAAAACTCGTTGAATGGGTAACTCTAAATAGCCTAAGAAAACGAGACAAGTTAAGCGAAAGAAAAAATTAAAATTAAAATAAAGAAAAATTTGCGAAGGTATAGAAATGAAACCCCTGCTAAGAGTTGCTCCACTCATATTATGTGTGTCATATGAAGTCAATTCTGCTAAGAATAACATCTAGAGCAAAGATGAAGTATCTCTGATATAGGGAGATAAGTCTTTTGAATCTAATCTTACCCATGAATAATGACCATGGATGTTTCAAAATTTCCTTGCGATTTCATAACTCTTTCAATTTCATAAACATTTACTTCAAATGTCTTGTTCAAAAGAGGGTACAAATCATGACGGCCTAGCCGTCAAGATTTTGGTGCATTTTGTTATTTTAATGAGCAGGATATTACTTACTCGCGACTTGGTCAACAAAGAGAGTTTCTCATATGAATCCCCGACATCAACATGCGAAAGGACTGGGGCATTTTTCGATTCTAAGAAATGGAAGGAGTATAAGGCGGGATCAAGACTCTCATCAAAGGAAAGGACAGAACTCCTGAAAGAAATCATAGCAACATAAGTAAGGGAAAATTCTCAAGAGAGTCCTTAACTCAAAAACAGAAGCCCAATGACAAAAGGTCTAGCGAATGAAATCTACACCATCAAACATATCAACCTGTGCCAAGTCCTCACAAGTCGAGGCCTCTACACCGAAGTTCAAATTTGGACAGTGAAAGAACAGGCCGCACCCTCCAGGGACGTCAGTGGCACCCTGATCATCAGTCCAGATGGGTCGCGAATAAAAAGCACAAGAAAATGGGGCACAAGCACCCAACAGTTAAAAGAAACTCCAAATCGCCTCCGAGAGGGTGAGGTATGTTTCTACATCTAGTCAAGTCAATTAAAGCATGTGTATCTACCTAGGACAATATACTCCTAACATTATCACATCATGCATGGTTTGCACATGTGCAATCGCGCTATATAAGCACACATCTTCATTAAAAAGTCTAGCATGCCTCCTCAGTAGAGTTAAATAGGCATATACATTAAATGCCCGGACTTGAGGAAAAATTTTGTTATTGAAAACTATCGTTCGAGTATGCATTGAGACAGTCTAGTGATCAATCGTTATCAACTACTAGCAGGGTAGGCAACCATTGTTAACTACCAGTAGGGTAGGCACCGTTGTCAACTACCATTAGGGTAGGCACCGTTGTTAACTACCAGCAGGGTAAGTACCGTTGTCAACTACCAATAGGGTAGGCACCGTTGTCAACTACCAGCAGGGTAGGCACCGTTGTGGAAGGTCCGGTGATTTCAAAACGTCATCCCCAACAGAGATGTAGAAAACATCTCAATTTATCTTCATCAAACAAGCATCGGTCACACAAATAAAAGTCAAACCATTGGATTCAACACCAACATAGACATCAGCAATAACCGGTAATGGTAAAATAATTTGCGATGTACAAAGTGCGATTTGCGATGTGCCATGTGCGATGTACGATGTACGATTGGCTAAATGCGAAGCGCGAAATGCGATTTATGATTTCTGAAAATATTTTAACATTCATTGCATTGCCATTTACATCATTAAATATACCTTGTCATATTTCAAGTGTCTAGTAATCTTTATCATGATCATTCCATTGCATTGCATAAATATGATAAAGAGGGACATCTGTGGACACTCAAAATTTTGTTTTCCTGTTACTAACTATGCAGGACGGCAAAAGCGCCTTTTTCACTCTAGAGATAACCCTGGAGGACCAAAACATCAAATCTAACCACGGAGACAGCCATGTGGAACATCAAATCAACATTGGAGATTAACCCTAAGGAAAAGAAAAGTTGGCAGCAATCAAACCCTTGAGACAACCCCAATGGACAGTTAAAACTCCATCAACTCTAGAGATAACCCCCGGAACGGCAAAATAGTTATTTTGACAAGTCAACTTCAACAACCCTAATACAGCTACAAATAGGGTCATAGAGAGCCAATGCAGCACTTTCGAATGCAAACTACACAAAACAGCTCAACAAACTGCCTGCGAAGACCCGAAGATGCCATTTCGGTCATGGACCCATCTTCCCAGATTCAAAAAAGGGCAAGCCCTATGTCATTGTGTAGCTCTTGGAAAAAGCTTTCTGGAATGGTATGGCACGCCTCCATTAGATTCTCGAATTGAAAGTTAATGAAGGTTCAAGCAGACAGCAAGTTAGTTTGAGTGCACATACTTCGAGACGACGAGACCCATAAGGCCCGGGCCCCCCCCCAGGCAGCCGCATGTAGACTCACGGCTATCACGGGTTGACCCGCAGCTGCTTTGGTCTATAAATAGACCCCCCCCCTCCCATCAGCCAAAAAAGAAAAGAAAAAAATGAGAAAAGAGAGAAAACTTTGTCCATTTCAGCTCTTAACCCCTCCTATAGTGTTCCAAACTTCAATATTCTTCTTTCTAAATACTTGTATACTGATATACTACGACATATCAAATTTTAAACGGTGGAAACTAAGTTTTCAAGCTCCAAAAAGGGTCTGAAGCCTTCTTTGCAGTATAGTATAAGATTTTTTCAGATTTGAAGCTTTCTCTTGCTTTAATATATATATATATATATATATATATATATATATATATATATATATATATATATACTTGAACCAAACAGTTGACCTTGGATCGACTATATGTGCCTTTTACTTGCTTTCATATATATATAAAGATATATCTATATGTATATCTGCGATCTGTTGATTCAAACTCAAATTTTACTACTTTACTAATATATATATATATATATATATATATATATATATATATATATATTAACTGTCTACTGTGTTTAAGTATCTGTTTTAACTATTCATTCAATGTAAATCCATAATATTTAAATTCGTGAACTAGATTTACCTAAATCTATCCATATCTAACTTTTAACCATTTCAAATGTTGTAAAATTGGAACCGTTGAGCTAAAATAGCTAAGATTTATTTAAATCTAGTTTTATTTCTAGTTTCTGTAAATATTAAGCAATCACGTGACCCTAGATCTGTATCTAGAGGGAACTGATGAATCCTTTGCTTAGCTACGTGCAGGCAGGAATTTAACTGATGAATCCTTTATTTTGCGTCATTTAGATTAAATATCTATTTTATTTCATTATCATCAATATGCAGGCTATTCATATGATATTATATGAGCCTAGGAGCCACGGGATTTAAGATCCAGCTGACGGATCTAGATCTATTTCCTATGATGGACCTTTTTCAATTGTACAGTTAGCTTATAAATTATATTTGTGGTGTTTGGACATCCTTAATGGCTTTCATGCCCATAAGGAGCCCGACACTTATATGTATATTATTTTGTCGAAGATACTTCGCATCTCGAGAATCAAATAAAATCAAACCGAACATGGAATAAAATGGAAGTATCAAATGCCTCAATTACTATATGAGCATAAGGGTTTGAAAACCTATTTTCAAAACATCATTGTTGTATATTTTGCTTAAAATTGAACTTTTATACAAGTCAAATCATTTGTATATAGGTACAAACGAGGCATTATCACTACTTCTAAATAAATGCACTTAGGCCCAATTAACTACACACACACACACACACTTCAAATAAATTATGGAATTGAAAAGACGCGCTAACCATGTTTTCACGAAAGTCGGGGGGTGCCTAACACCTTCCCCCCGCTTAATCAAGCCCCCGAAATCTATGAATCTCGGTTTTCAAGACCTGTTAAACATAGTCCAATAATTGGGCCTTTTTGCAAACCTTTTTAAATTTGGTTGAGTTGGTACAACCTTTTCACTACTACCAATTGGGAGCTCTAAATTTTCAAATCGTCGACATTTTGTGTCGGACTCTTTTCAAACTCGCCTTTTAAATAAAATTCAACACATAGAAAACATAAAGGGTAAAAAGAGGAATTCCAAAAAAAAAGAAATTTTTCCCGACGTCGACACCAACCTTCATTTAATGGACAGGTTTAATTTAAACTACATACCAAGTTCCGTTGCAATCTCAATTAAAATATAGTTCATAATGATAAAGGAAAACATCATCCAAATTAATAATTCAAACATCCCAAATAATTACAAAGATTAAAAATTAGAGAAAAGATTATAAGAACTTGTCAAATTGCTCTTAATCCTCCACTTGATCTTTAGCCTCTGAATCTCCTTCATGTTTTCCGTTGTTGTTCTCTTTGCAAATCAGTTGATAAAATCCTTGATACGTCTTTTCTGAAGTCTTCTCCTATTTGTATTTGTCACAGCCCTCATCAAGATTCCTATTTGGCTTCAAAATCCAACTCAGCAATAGAAAAGTCAACTATGGGTGCATGAGCGCCTAAGCACTCAACCTGGTTCAATTCCAAGCGCCTAGGCGCTTGACCAAGACCACATATTTACAAAAATGTCACTCAGCTCCAATTTTAATAATTTTTAATTATTTTCTTCTCCCAAATGACCAAATTATCCCTCCAACTCCATCCTGAAATAAATAAACATAAAAACAAATAAAAATGATACTAAAAAATATTCAGAGATAATAATAATTAAGTTTAACAATACCAGATTCGTATGTATAAAACTCACTCAACAAACTCATTGAACTATAACTTTTTACAAAAATTGAAATTTCTGTCTAAAAGTGTTAAAAGTTAACGGAATGTGTATGTGGCACCACATCAGATACTTAGGTGGATATTCAACAATTAAAAAATACAACAATTGTTAATTCTATAACAAATTGTTAAACAAAATATAAATCAAATTAATGTACATAACAAATAATTAAATAAATTAATAATAAAATATGTTAATGTATAATTTTTACAAATATATTTATATAAAATTAATGAATTCATTTTTTTTAATTTTTAAATATTTTAAGTTCACTTTAAAAATATAAAATTATCTAATATTTTGAAATTGAGGGATTATTATTATTTTAAAAAAATTAATACCAAAATAGCCATTATATTTTATAAAACAAATTAAACTAAAAGAACAAATTAAAGCTTAATGTAAAAACATAAAAAGAAAATTTGGGCAACTAAAATTAAACTAAAAGAACAAATTAAAGCTTATCATTCAGTAGGTACAGGGAGTGCAAAACTATTAAATTCATCATTCAGCTAAACCATAATGCATAAACAACTCATTAAAATACGGCAAAATCCCAGGAATTCAACAATGCATGTTATGCCAACTCACTGGATTTCTATTTATTGTTGTCTGAACTAATAGCTCTTAGCTCTATTATGATTCATTCGGATTCACTCTGGTTAAACTCCAAATATTCAACAGCTAAAAAGACAGACCCATATTCCGACGAGGTCAAAAGCAGTCGTCATTGTTGCCGGCAAGATGGGGGCAGAAGTTCAAATAAAACCAACAATAAACTAATCAATCAGTTTCAAAACAATAACAATAAAACTTGATAAATTGGAGCACAACCCAAGATGACACAGTTAAGGTAATATCAGATCATTAACCAGACTCTATTCTTGGATTAAGAAAAACCAAACATAATAACCCAGATCGGTACCATCAATAGCAAATTAAAAGACATTAAACCAAACGGGTATCATTAAAGACTGAAACAAGGATCCCAAATCAAAACATTGAGCATTAAACAAATATGAAATTCAAGAATCAGAAAGCACACGGATTAAAAGTAAGGCAAGGAGCCCATCCGAGAATACAAATGACAACCGAAAAATAGGACCAAGAACCCAGAAACCAGCTGTTAACGCCAAGATCTTCTCCCGTGTCCCAATCACGTAAGACGCTCTGATCCTGCACAGTTCAACAAGTCAACACCAGAAGCTTGACGGCCTGACCGTCGGGGGATAGCTCCGGCGTGAGAGTCAGTACAGGCGATCACAAGGTTAACAATGGAGAAAAAATATTGACTAGTGTCTGAGTGAGAGCAAAATAATATGATTGTGTGTTGTGTTTTGTTACCTCCCCCCTTTTTGTGATCTTTGCCCTATACGTTTCCTAGACCTGGTTTACCGTACCACCCACTATCTCCTAACACCTCCCCTCACCCCCGGTCATCTCAGCCGAAAGTATGTAGCTTATTTCCCTACCTGCTACCACCGTTACCTCCCGTCGATAATCGGAGTCCCATCCTCATTAATGCCATGCAGAATGGTGGCAGACATAACAGTCAACTACTACCTTTTGTGATGATTACCGGTCAAAGATAGGATAAGTGACAGCCTACATAATAGACCAATCCAATGACTAAGCCCAATATCATAGTCAAGTAGTGGGGCCCAAATCATTTGACCCAATACGACAAAAGTGACATAGTCCAAAGGACAAGCCCATTCGGCCTGGCCCAGTATAAAAAGTATTATGGCCCAACATTGCCCCCCAGTCTTTTATTAAACAGGATATTTAGTGGAAGACTGTAAATAGTGTAAGTCCATAGTGAAAGGGATTTGTAATAAACCAAAGGGGCAGAAAGGAATCTCACCGAGGTCCAACTGATAAGTAACAGTCGCTAATTCAAGTGGATCCAGAAGCCCAAATGGCACATGCCTAACAGCCTTAAGGACGAAAAATGAAGATCCAATGAACGCCAGCCCACTCTGGATAACCCATTAAAACCAAAATCGGACGTTACCCCTTCCTCTCTCACATCATTACCTCCAATTAATGCGCCGCCCTTGGTTTTCGTGTAAAATTTGAAAAGACTACTCACTATAAGAGTTGTCATCCCTTCACCTTGGATGGTTCCTTGCTATTTCGAGTCTGCAAGAGTTTATTGCCTTCTCTTCCTCAAATTTCTTCATTTTCGCTACAAATTCTCAACAATGGCATCTCAAAGCTCTGATAAGAGTTCTCCACTTCGTGTAACCCCCATTACCATCGTGACCCCCCATTTAAGCCCTAACAAAGAGACTTTGAACTCAAACCCCCAAATTGATACCCAGGAAGCTCCGTTTCTTGAACCACTTCCAAACCCGTCCGAATTTTTTAAGAATGAGGAAGATTTTTCTCACGCTAACACCCCCTCCACTGTTACTGAGGTTGAGCTCCGTAATATTTAGACTCGCTATCAAATACCGGATACGCACAGGGTGAGAATCGCAGTCTCCCATGAAAGAATGTACCAGCGCCCCAACGGTTGGACCGTCGTTCCAATAACATTTTTGGAGAAGGGAGTAAGGTTTCCCCTTCACGCCTTCTTGATCACCCTCCTAGGGTTCGTTGGAGTTGGATTCGCCCAATTGGTGCCGAATTCATATATCCATATACTGGCTTATATAGCCTTCTACTATGAGATAGGAGTTCCTCCCACTGTTGATTCTTTCTTTACCCTCTTCTCGGTGGGGAAGCTTGGGAAAAAGGCTTCAAGGTGCTGAGCAAAATAGCCCCTAAGCCCAATACCAGAATCGAGAAGCGGTCTCTAATGGACACTCCTTCGAGCAACCGAGGATGGCACAATAAATGGTTCTTCGTCAACGGGCCCGAAATCTCCTCTATTCTGGACTGGACTACTTCTGATCGCGTCTCTGCAGACTTCAAAAATATATCCGAGGAGCGTGTAAGAGAAATGACACGTATTATAGAGAAGATACCTCTGAAGTAATGGAGCTTCAGACTCCTAAGCAAGCAAGCGTGGTTGTACGACCACAAATGTGAGTTGACTTATATCAAGGTACAGTTTATTAATTTATACTAGTAGTGTCTAAACTGATTCTTTGTAGATGCAGTGTCTCTTATCAAACCGACTTCAATCGATCGAAAGGATCTGGATAGGTACCTCTTCGGTAAGCCTTCGTCGCCTTCTGTCGAAGTCCCCCCTGAGGAACCTTCGGCCTCCGAAGATCAGAACATCGAGGATCAATCGGCACACTTCATCGCTGAAGAGGAACCTAACCGACCTCGAAGAAAGAAAAGGGCTATTCGAAAAGTCCAGACAAACTCTCAAGAATCTCAATCCGCTTCTGCAGCAAGTTTGATTGATATGCCTGTGAAGGAGAGGATGCAAGACCTCCGTATCAAGAAGAGGAGGACCAAGGTAACCCCTTTGTCTGCCGACGAACTTCGGATTCCCACTGCTGAAGTCGATCCTCCGATCATCATTCCTGTGGAGATCCAGGTTTCTGAAGATGAGTTAGAAAAACAAACTGAATCTACACCTCTGTCCTGCAAAAGGAAACAACCTTCCGACAATCAACCACCACCGCCTCCCGAACCATCTATGCCCTCTCCGGCACGATCTTTCCCCTCAGCCTTCAGGCGAGAAGCTGCATCTTCTCCCACCGTATGGCCAGAGTTTAATGCAAACTTTCCCTTTCAGCTGTTCGATTCCTTCGTCCGGGAGACCAATGACCATCGGTTCGGGAACAGCTCGATTAGGGATTTAATCGAAGAAGGCATGAGTTACCAGGCTAAGGTGAGTTAGTTGTCCAATTTGAATATTGGAAAATTGTGTGCTTCTTCTAATAATTCACCGACTGTCTTTGAATGTCTGTAGGAAAATACTGTCTTCGGGAGACTTCTTCCCCGATATAAAGGATCCAAAGCCGAAGAAGACGCAGCCCGACAAGAGAACGTTATTCTGACGTCGGCTCTGAGCAAAGAGAGAAGGGACCATGGTACCGCTCTCTTCAATAACGAATGCCTCCAAAAGGATTTGAATAAGTTAAAAGAGAAACTGGAGACAGTCGAAGCCACCCACCAAATAACCGTTAGTATGAACATAGACCTGGTTCGTAGAAATGAAGCTCTTGTGGGGAAAAACGAAACAATGGTGAAAACTAACAAGAGCCTGGCGCTGCAAGTGAATGAATTCGAAGCTAGGGACTTGAGACATCTGAAGGAACGGGCAAAGCTCGAAGAGGAGCTTTGAGAACTTCGTGCTTTAAGAGATTTGGGTCCCCCTCTGACCGAAAATCTTCGGGGAGAAGTTCAACAAGAATATCATAAATCAGCTGAGTTGAACGAGGAGATTGTCCAAATGTTCTCGGATGGATATGACGAGTGCCGAAGCAAAGACAAGGCAAGACTTGTCACAGCCAAGGTTGATCCGACCATTCTCGACTCTTCGGAAGACGAAGCTGATTCCTGAAGATGATTTTCTTTTCCCTTAGCTGTAGGATTTCTGTAAAAGTTTCTATCGTTTTGTAAACAATATTATGTAAATGAATTATCAATATTATTCCTTATGACTTCGGTGCATTTACTGTTTATCAATACTTCAATATCGATTCAGCTTGAAAAATGTACAAGCTCCTTCGTGGACTTAACTTAAATTGTTAATTAACAACTTGGCAAGTCATATAACAGACAAGATAGAGTTAAAGAATGTGGCCTTCCGTACTCAACACTTAGAGAAATTTAGGTAATAAAGTAAAGGAATACTTATTCGTTACCAAAGTGTGAGGTAGATCTGCTTCACTGGGGATTCGCCTACCGCGAAGGGCCTGACGAAGTCTAAAGGATGACACTTGCCTACCACGAAGGGCCTAACAACGTCTAAAGGTCGACAATTGCCTACCACGAAGGGCCTGACAACATCTTAAGGATGACATTTGCCTACCACGAAGGGCCTGACAAGGTCTAAAGGTCGACAATTGCCTACCACGCAGGGCCTAACAACGTCTTAAGGATGACACTTGCCTACCACGAAGGACCTGACAAGCTCATAAGGACCACCTGCCGATGAGACTACCATCGAATGGTCAGCGAGTCCACCCGAACCTCCTTACACCAATGACGTTTGCCTACCACGCAGGGCCTGACAAACTCATAAGGACCACCTGCCGATGAGGCTTCCATCGAATGGTCAGCGAGTCCACCTGAACCTCCTTACACCAATGACGTTTGCCTACCACGCAGGGCCTGACAAACTCATAAGGACCACCTACCGACGAGGCTACCATCAAATGGTCAGCGAGTCCACCCGAACCTCCTTACACCAATGACGTTTTCCTACCACGCAGGGCCTGACAAACTCATAAGGACCACCTGCCGATGAGGCTATCATCGAATGGTCAGCGAGTCCACCCGAACCTCCTTACACCGGTGACATTAACAGCAACGAAGACAAGACTTGTTTGAGAAAAAGTGAATTTTTATTGATGATGACTTAAATATTTACAGACTTCCGGTGTACTGACATTGTATCTACTGAAAATACTTTCGAAGCCTGCCTGCATGCCAAGTATTCTTGATCTCTGATCCGTCCAAGGCCCTTAACCGATAAGTCCCCGCTTCGGTACTTCTATGACTTCATACGGCCCTTCCCAATTCGGCATCAGCTTTCCCAAATTTTGGGGTGTAAATGCTTCGACTTCTCTGAGAACGAAATCCCCTACTTCGAATCTGCGAAGCTTTACCCCTTTGTTATAATGCTTAGCTACTCTTTGCTGATAGGCTGCTAGTTTGGTCAAGACTGTTTCTCTGACTTCTTCAAGTAAATTAAGATTGGCTTTTAGTCCTTCGTCATTGTATATCTCTTTGAACTGACTAACTCGAAGACTTGGAGATCCAATTTCAATTGGGACTAAGGCATCAGTACCGTAGGCCAGTCTGAAAGGTGAATCTCCTGTTGTGGTCCTCGGAGTGGTCCGATAGGCCCATAACACATTGAGCAGCTCTTCTGGCCATCTTCCTTTTGCTTCGTCCAATCTGCGCTTGATTCCATTCAGCAGCGTTCTGTTGGTCACTTCGACTTGTCCATTGGACTGAGGATGAGCTACCGAAGTCTTTCTGTGCTGGACCTCCAGTTCTTTCAAAAATGCTTCGAATTTTGATCCCACAAACTGACGTCCATTGTCTGAAATCACCACCTTAGGAATTCCGAACCGAAATACTATCGACTCCTTGATGAACTTTAAACATTCATGTTCTGTTATTAACCTAAGCGGTTTTGCTTCTACCCACTTGGTCATATAGTCGATGGCAACTATAACAAAGCTGACCTGACCTTTTGCTTTCGGTAGCGGACCTAGTATATCAAACCCCCAGACAGCAAAGGGTATGGGAGATAAGATTGAGTATAGCTCTTCTGGTGGCTGATGTGGGATCGGACTGTTGAGCTGACATTTCTCGCACTTCTTGACGTATTCAGTCGCTTCCTTAAAGATGGTAGGCCAGTAGTACCCCTGACGAAGTACTTTGTAGGCTAATGACTTAGCAGTCATATGGTCGCCACAGATGCCCTCGTGAACTTCTCGAAGAGCATATTCAGCTTCGGACGGAGTCAAACATTTTAACAGTGGAGACGAGAAGGCCCTTCGAAACAGATCCCCATCTATCAGAACGAAATTAGCACTCTTGTACTTGATTTTCTTGGCCAGCATCTGATCCGAAGGTAAAATGCCATATGCCAGATACTCCAGATATGGAGTTAACCAGCAGTTGGTTCGGTCAACGCACATTATCGATTCATGATGAACACTAGGATGTTACAAAATTTCCAAGTAAACCGACCCATCAAAAACGTTAACATCCGTAGTGGCTAATTTGGAGAGTGCATCGGCAATAGAATTGTCGTTACGTTCGACCCCCTGAAATTTGTAGAACTGGAAATACTGAAGCCGTTCTTTCAATTCTGCCAAATACTTGATCATTCTATTACCTCGGGCTTCGTATTCCCCAGAGACTTGTTTAACGACTAACTGAAAGTATTCTTCCAGGTCATCCAGATGTTTGTGCACCAACATGCTCTTAACAATCATGTCATCTACGTATACTTCCATATTCTTGCCCAACTGGTGCCTGAAGACATAGTTCATCATCCTCTGGTAAGTGGCCCCGGCGTTGATGAGACCGAAGGTCATTTTCTTGTAGGCATATACCGAACGATGCATAATGAACGCCGTCTTGGGTATATCCTCTTTACACATGGAGATCTGATGATAGCCAGAGAATGCATCCATGAAGCTCAACAAAGCATACCCCGAAGTTGCATCGATGAGCTGGTCAATGTGGGGCAATGGGTAGAAATCCTTTGGACAAGCTTTATTCAGATCTGTATAGTCGACGCAGACTCGCCATTTCCCATTCTACTTCTGGACCAGCACCACATTTGCCATCCACTGCGGATAGTCGATCTCGAAGATGAAGTCAACAGCTAGCAGCTTCGCAATTTCTTCATCGATGATTCTCTGGCGCAAAGATCCTCCTCTTTTGCCGAACTGGCTTCTTCGACGGGTCCACTTCTAACCGATGCTCTGCAATATCCCTGCTCACTCCCGGCATATCTTGAGGTTCCCAAGCGAAGATGTCAATATAACACCGCAGGAGTTCAATGAGGTTCGTCAGGAGAGGTTCTGGCAGACCCGAACCTATTTTCACCGTTTTGTTAGCCTTGCCCGGGATGAGCTCTATCTCTTCTGTTTCTTCAGCTGGCATGACCAACGGCTCTGAGCTGCTTTTCCGTGAGGGTTCGATCTCTATTGTCATGGTCTATTTTTGCTTTGACACCCCTACTCCCGAAGTGATCACGGCATTTCTATAACATCTTCTGGCCAGATCCAGATCTCCTTTCACCTCCCCAACCCCATGAGCCGTAGGAAATTTGATTTTGAAATGAGGGATTAAGGTTACAACTTGTAAAGTAGTTAAAGTGGGCCTCCCCAAAATAGCATTATAAGCAGAATCTACATGTACAACATAAAATTTGCAAATAATTTCTACCTGTTGGGGGGCCGTACCGAAGATAACCGTAGTTTGATGGTTCCAGCCAGTTTGACCGGATCGTTGCTGAAGCCATATAAAGGGGCCTCATGCCCTATCTCCATCTTCTGCCCATCAAGATGCATCCTCTGATAAGCATGGGCATATAAGATATCCACAGAAGACTCATTGTCGATCATCATTCATTTCATATCCACCGAACCCACTTGTGCCGTCACCACCAATGATCCCTCATGCGGTTCGATGGTTTCCGAAGGGTAATCCTCATCTATAAAGGAAATTACCATACCCGGGAAGGGTCTATCAGTCTTCGGGAGGGTACTCGCCACCGACATGACCGAATCCAGATGACTTCGGCGCTTCTTTCCAACGAGCTTGCCCGAAGTACCCCTAGTGATGACATCTATCACTTGCCTTGCTGGTGGTCCAGGAGTGGGGAACACTTGCTGAACTGGTTGGGCTGCCTGAACAGGTCCTCTATCTTGCTGTTGATTCGTTCTGGCAGCCACATAATGAACTAAAGCCCCATCTTGCACCTTTCTCTCAATAAAATCTTTCAAACTAGCACAGTCATTCGTATCGTGGCCCGAGGCTTGATGATAGTCACAATACTTACGAGAATTCCCTTTCCCGGGCATAATATTATCTCGGGGTGGCTCAAAGATAGGTTGATTTTTAATCTGATCCAAGATAACAGCCCTGTCAGCGTTGAGTGCAGTATACGTTCTGTTTACCCTCTGAGTTGGAGCGGACGAGCGTCCTCCACCTTGTCTCCAATTATTGTTGTATTTCTTTGACCCGCCGTCATGACGACCTTTATTTCCTTCATTCTTACTCTGGTCCCCCTCTGTTCTGTCCCGATCTGTCTCCTTAAGCCGATCTGAAGAAGGGCGCTCGAGGCTATTCATGGCTTCTTCTACCACAATATAACCTTCCGCTTTGTCGAAAGCTTCCGCGAGACTCTTCGGGTGGTGGAACATTAATTTCTTCACCAACTTCTCTGATTTGATCAGATCTAACCCATTCTGAAACAGTCCCACGGCTTGTAGATCGTTCAGGTCTGTCACTTGGCCGACTACTTCACGGAATCGCTTTACATATTGGCCCAAAGACTTATTCGAATGCTGTCGAACCTGAGTCAGCGAGCCAGTTGGTTTCCTCTTCTTTTGTTGCTCCCGAAGCGAGCGTGGAATTTATTGCACATGTCTGCCCAAGATGAAATCGAATCCGAAGGCAAAGTCCCCATCCACTGCCTGACATCCTTTCGGAGTGTCGTGACAAAAGTATGACACTTAGCAGCATCGCTAAAGTCATAATAATCCATCAGTCGGTCGAACGCCTGACTATGGTCATATGGATCCCCCGATCTGTCATAGCTTTCAATGTGAGGCAACTTCTTGGTGGGGTCAGCTTTTTCTTTCAGAATCTCCGCGGAAAAAGGGGATGCCTTCTTTCCCAAAGTATCTTTCCTTTTCTGTACCTCGGCAAGCTGCCTCCGAAGCTCCTTCACCTCTTTAACTAGATACTCCACGCCCTTGGGTTGGGACGATGCTACTTTTTCCGGTGACTCCTCCCTCCTCTGAATGGAACGGTTTCTTGCCATAGAACCCCCAACTTTCGAGGGACTTTTACAATGACGATGGTCCACAGGGCAGAGTGCCCTCGGTGGACTTTCAGGTGTACAACCCTAGATCTGCTTCGTCTCTGAACCCGGCTGCCGTGGTGGGAATGCGCAACAACGAGCGCCTTCTTTGTATTTTCAGGAGTACGATCCCTGGATCGACCTCTTCGTTCGTTTCGACCCTGCTCCTTAGAACCGACAGGGTGATGTGCCCTCTTCGATCTTTGAGGAGTAAGGCTTCTGGACCTCTTCTTTCTCGAGGTTGACCCCGAGACTCACGCCCTGAATGAGCAGGTTCTTTCCCACTCCGATGCCACGTTCTTCAGATTGGACATAGCTGGACACTTCGTCCCTCAAATCTGCCATTCGAGACATCTGCTCAGCTATATCCTATCGTTGCTTCACCAGTGCCTCCATGGCCCTATCAGCTTCGTCTGCCATCTTAGCCAAGCGGGAAGCCTTTTCGTCTTGGTCATCCCGGTATCGAGTTCTAGGCGAGGTGCCTTCTACTCGTTTCCGGCCATGACCAGACCCTTTCTTTGCTGTGAAAACTAGCTTTCTCTTGGCTTTGCTCACAGCCCTCGGACGAAAATCTCCATGAGATCGTTTGGACGCCGTGCTGGCATGAACACTTAGTGCAGGTCCCAAACGGTCCTTGACAGATTCTCGCGGTATTGACTCACTGGCAGCCATCAGCTGCCCCTCCGGTGTAGGTGTTCTACTCTTCCCCATAAATACCGACGTAGAACGACCACAAGCTATACCGTCGGGGGATAGCTCCGGCGTGAGAGTCAGTACAGGCGATCACAAGGTTAACAATGGAGGAAAAATATTGACTAGTGTCTGAGTGAGAGCAAAATAATATGATTGTGTGTTGTATTTTGTTACCTCCCCCTTTTTGTGATCCTTGCCCCATACGTTCCCTAGACCCAGTTTACCGTGCCACCCATTATCTCCTGACACCTCCCCTCACCCTCGGTCATCTCAGCCGAAAGTATGTAGCTTATTTTCCTACCTGCTACCACTGTTACCTCCTGCCGGTAATCGGAGTCCCATCCTCATTAGTGCCATGCAGAAAGGTGGCAGACATAACAGTCAACTACTACCTTTTGTGATGATTACCGGTCAAAGATAGGATAAGTGACAGCCTACATATTGGACCAATCCAATGACTAAGCCCAATATCATAGTCAAGTAGCGGGCCCAAATCATTTGACCCAATACGACAAAAGTGACATAGTCCAAAGGACAAGCCCATTCGGTCTGGCCTAGTATGAAAAGTATTATGGCCCAACACCAACGATAGTAGTTCAAGATCTGAATAATAAAGAGAATGAAACAAAACCCATAAACCCAGATCTGAACAGATCCATATTCCAAAAGCCCCAAACACCAGCAAATTGTCAAGATCC